>JAZGTJ010000798.1:50021-78392 GCA_036877575.1 Botia almorhae | reverse complement strand
AGCAAAGGCAACAAAGGAGTGGCTCAAGAAGAACCACATTAAGGTCATGGAGTGGCCCAGCCAGTCTCCGGACCTCAATCCAATCGAAAATCTATGGAGGGAGCTGAAGGTCCGAGTTGCCAAGCGACAGCCCACCAACCTTAATGATTTAGAGAGGGGATCAAATACTTTTTACTCTCACTGTAGCTGTACTTTGCTTTCTTGATGCCCCTCTTCAAATCTGCCCTGGACGTACTGTAGGCCTATGCATCACCTGATCTAAAGGCATTGTTACGTACCTTTAGCAGAAGCCGCACTTCCTTGTTTATCCATGGCTTCTGATTTGGGTACGTAGTGATCTTTCTCTCTGTGGTAACACTGTCATTTGTGACGTTGATGTTTTCCAGTACCGACTGCCTTAAATTGGAATGGTTGAAGTCACCTGCTACAATGAATGCAGCCTCGGGGTGTGCAGTTTGTTGTTTGCTAATGGCTGCATGGAGATCATTCATAGCAAGCTTAGCATGAGCATCCAGTGGAATATATGCAGCTGTTATTATCGTGGAGGTGAACTCTCTTAGCAGATAGAACAGTTTACACATACACCAAGTCTTATTTACATAAATGTCTGCCCGAAGAGTGTGATGTCCGGCTAGCTAGATGGCATTGTCAGGTATACCACTGTGTAGCCATGTTTCTGTGAATATCATCACGTTACAGTCCATAAGTCTTTTGTTGTTAATGATCCGGAGTCGTAACTCATCCATTTTGTTCACCAGAGACCGAACAGTAGCGAGAAAAATGCTGGGTAGAGAAAGCCGGTGCAGTGTTAGCCTTAGCTTAGCCCTTAGCCCTCCGCGTTTACCCCACCTTTGTTTATGGTCTATGCGCCGCCTGTGAGCATTTTTGGCCAGCCGAGTAGCCTGCGAAGCGTCGGTTGTTTTTCGTATTTCGTGGATGAGCCGAAGATCATTAATAAAACATTCATAGTTGTATGAGCTTATGTCCAAAAGCTCTTGTTGGGTGTAGGATGTAAAAGCAAAGCTGTTCTGAATGAACAGACCCAAAATGAGCAGGAATAACAATGCTATTTTGCAAAATCTGAAGAGACGCTGAGCCTCGCGTTGTGCACGCGCCGCCATCTTGGTCTAAATAAGCTTCCTTTTATCATAAAGATAGATGCCTCCAACACTGGAATCAGGGCCATGCTCTCTCATTGTCATAAAAACCCTTCCAAGATGTTCCCTTGTGCCTTCTACTCATGCAAACTGTCCCCTACTTAACAAAACTACGATGTGGGTTATCATGAGCTTTTGGCCATGAAAGCAGCATTTGAAGAATGGCGGCACTGGTTAAAGGGGCCAGACATCCTTTTCTGGTCTTAACTGATCTTTGAAATCTGGAATATTTTCACTCAGCAAGAAGACTTAACACTAGAAATACTCTGTGAGCTTTGTTTTGTACTCGTTTTAATTTCTTAATCACGTACAATCCTGGAACCAAGAACACCAAGATACCTTTCTCGCCAGTTCAACATTGACACCCAGGTAACCTGCCCTAAACCTATGATCCCTACCACAGTCATTTTGGCTCCTGTTCAGTTAGATCTCTGAACAGGAGCGTAAGATTACCCAATCTTACAATCAACACCCACCTCCTGACGAGTATCCCGTCAATCTTTGCTATGTACCTCCTAATCTCCAGTTATCCGCTCAGCTCATACCTACCTAAGCTCTGGCCATTCTGGCATCACTGCCACCACCCAACTCTTTCAGAACCTCCTTGCTCCCAGCTGAATAATCACTTTTGTACAGAACTGTGAGCCATGTGCCATGGTTAAATACTCTAAACAATGTCCTGCTGGTCTCTTGCAACCTCTGCCTGTTCCACATAGGCCCTGGTCCCATATAGCCCTTGACTTCGTAACAGACCTGCCTCCTTCTCAGAGTAATACCACCATCATAACCATAGTTGATAGGTTTTTAAAGACTTGTGGTTTCATCCCCTATCTCCAAGCTACCCATGACCTTAGAAACCTCTGAGTTCCTTCTCCACTCAATTCTACGGTCTCCCAGAGGACATTGTTTCAGACCATGGTCCACAGTTTACCACCAGAGACTGGCCAGCATTCTTCAAACACCTCCATGTTAATGTCGGTCTAACCCCTTGCTACCATCCTTGTGAGTTTTGGTAGCTTTTGTTGTGGTTATTATAGAGGCATGTCCTGCTCAATCAACGCAAGATTCAGGGGAGTATATAAGCAGTCAGTTCATTGTGGCAGCGGTCGCGGCACCCTTCCTTGCGTGAAGACCGATGAGTGTAAAGACCAGAGACTCTACCTGAGCGACTCCACCGAGCAAAGACACTGACAAAGAATTTGAGAACTTGAGTAAATTTTTTTTTGTTTAGTTCTTTTTGTACCTTTTACATAAGCACTTATATTATGTGTCTACTTATTCCTGTTGTTATTAATACTTGCAAATCACTGAATGTACGCTACAGGCATCGCAATTCTCATAACCTCCATACTGTACATATGTCTTCTGGTGCACCAAATTCACTTTCTCACACTCCTCATCAGACGGGGAGGGGTGGGGGGACTGGACTACTGATTTCTAGAGACTGGAAATTCACTCAGAGACCATCTATAGCTCTTATCAGCTCCTCTGAATTTCATGCAGCTACTATTATTCACCCCATTCACATTCATCAACCGCCCCAGGGCCATTAGCTCACTTCTTGGACGAGCTGGATGTTCTCCTATCATCCTTCCCTGATGATGACACTCCTTTACTGCTGCTTGGTGACTTCAACATCTACGTGGAAAAACCTCAAGCTACTGACTTTCACACTCTGCTTGCCTCTTTTGACCTCAACAGAGAGCCCACTTCAGCTACTCATCCGGTAACCAGCTCGACCTCATTTACACAAGACACTGCTCTACTGATAAAACACTGGTCATTCCACTACACACATCTGATCATCTCCTTCTCACTCTCAACATCCAAATCACTCCCGAACCACCACACACTCCACCAAAGGTCACCTTTTGCAGAAAACTACGCTCACTCTCACCCACCAGACTATCCGCTATGGTTTCATCTGCACTCCCTCTATCTAACAACCCTTTTTACTTGATGCTAATAGCACTACTAACACACTCTGCTCCACTCTAGCATCATGTCTAGACAGAGTATGTCCGCTATCGTCAGGGCCAGCCTGAGCCACTCTTTCTGCACCCTGGCTGTCTGATGTTCTTTGTAAGCATCACTCCAAACTCAGGTGTGCGGAGATAATGTGGCACAAGATACTTACTGTACACCTCATGTCTTACCAATCTCTTCTGTCTTCCTTCTCGGCTGATGTCACTACTGCTAAAAAGACATATTTTTATCACAAAATTAACAATGCTTCTAATTCCCGCATGCTCTTTAAAACATTTTCTTCCCTCCTCTGCCCTCCTCCCCAACCACCATTTTCAACACTCACTACTAATGACTTTGCTACATTCATGGCTTTTCCTATCATTGCTATGCTGATGACACCCAGCTCTACCTCTCTTTCCACCCTGATGATCCCACGGTACCAACTCGCATCTCAGCCTGCCTGATGGACATATCGTGTTGGATAAAGGACCATTACCTTCAACTCAGCCTTGCTAAAACAAATGCTAGGGGTTTTACCCATCCCGAAGTGCAGGCTCTTCCTATCGGAACATGCAGCACAACTCCTCGTTCAAGCTCTTATTCTCTTCAGGCTGGACTACTGCAATGCTCTCCTCGTAGGGCTTCCGGCTAGTACTATCAAACTCCTACAGTTGATCCAGAACGCAGCAGCTAAAGTGGTCTTTAACAAGCCTCAAAGAGCACACATCAATCAACTGTTTATCCAGTTGCACTGGCTGCCAGTAGCTGCTCCCATCAAATTCAAGGCTCTCATGTTTGCATTCAAAGTGACTAATGGATTCGCACCTCTTATGTGCCCTCCAGAAACTTGCATTCAGCTAATGAACGTTGCCTTGTGGTTCCATCCCAAAGAGGGAAGAAATCACTTCCCTGGACTCTTACTTTCACTCTGTTACGGAGGAGGCTCCCGCTCCTCCTACCCAGCGTCACCAGAGGGAGCCTTCACCAGAATACTGAATCAATTCGGACTACAACTCCAATCTTCCCACGTACCTTTGATGATTACTTCCTGTTTGCCACCTGTCTCTCATTAGCGGGACTATTTAAATGTATAATCGCTAAGAACTCATTGCAATGTCTTGTATTGCCTCTCACATGCATTTTAGAGCATTCTTCATCTGTTGTTTGCCTGGTTATGATGTTGGATTGTCTATGTTTTTTTGATTGTTCGCTGCCTGCCCTTTTGACTCTGATTTTGGATTATGTTTTTGATTGTTTTCTGCCTGCCTCGACCCATGCCTGTCATATCGATTGCGTCTTTGTCTAGTCTCCTATATTACTGTTTGCTGGGTTTGACCCTCGCCTGTTACTCAACACAAATAAAAGTGCTGCAGATGGATCCTCACGCCTCAGTGTCTTTGTTACAGAAGACATCGCCATCAAATAATCCAGTAGAGATACAGCGGCTGTCCACTAAGCTATCCGCTCAAGCCTCTCAGCTAACACTGCACTAGCTTCAGCTCGCCCGGTTAACCACTATGGCGGAGGAGCTTGTACAAGCATTTTAGAGCTCGGGTTTCCCCTCCGCCGACTAGGGCAGCAACACCACCGACACCCAGCCAGCTGATTACCACAGCCCCATTTCCAGTCAGCCGACGACTCACCTTTCCAAAAAAATATGACGGTAATCCAGCACGGTGTAAGGTGTTTCTACTACAATGCTATCTGTTTGTCTCCCAACAACCAGCTCTCTATCATACAGAGCAACTGCAGCTTGGGGAATGGACGGGTCTACCATACCCACTTTCAACTCCTTTCTCTGCCTGAAGTTTTCAAACATTCTGCGGAGGGAATAAGCCAAGGCAGATGAATGCTCTTGTTAACCCAAGGAAGTCTCCCCGCTGTGGAATATGCACTCAACTTCCACACGCTTGCCGCACAGACTTCCTGGGTAGAAGACACCCTGCTACTACTCCACCGAAGAGGCCTCGACCCCAATCTACAGTCTGAACTAGCATGTCGCTATGAAGGGATGTCTCTGAGGGAGTACATAGAGCTGTCTATTCAACAAGTATGCAGCTCCCTCCGAGACCATGCAAGTCAACTTCATCCATTTATCTACCGAGAAACAAAAACAACATTACCGTTTGGCGCTCTGCCTTTATTAGACAAACAGGTCATATGAGATCCTCATGCCCAGTTTGACCGAACCCAGAGCGTGCACCGGTAAGTCTAGCTTCCACCACTAATGAGATCAGTAATATAATCAACCTGCCTGTCACTATAGTTGTTTCTGGTGTTAAAATAACCACTTCTGCACTAATTGATTCTGGAGCTGCTGCTAACTTTATCTCAACTGAGCTTTGCTTTATATGCTTTATATGCTTTATATTCTTTACAGGGGGCAGCCATGGCCTAATGGTTAGAGTCAGACTTGTAACCCAAAGGTTGCAGGTTCGAGTCTCAGGTCCGGCAGGGATTGTAGGTGGAGATTGTGAATTACCAGCACTCTCTCCACCATCAATACCACGACTGAGGTGAGACCCTTGAGCAAGGCACTGAACACCCAACTGCTCCCCGGGCGCCGCAGCAATGGCTGCCCACTGCTCCAGGTGTGTGTTCACGGTGTGTGTGTGTGTACACTACTGTGTGTGTGCGCACTTGGATGGGTTAAATGCAGAGCACAATTTCCGAGTATGGGTCACCATACTTGGCCTCACGTCACGTCCTATATATCCAATACAACAATACAAATATCCCTCTAACTACCTGTTCCTCTTCTTTAGAGGTGGAGGCTCTAGATGGCCGACCCCTTGGAGTAGGAAGGGTGGATCAGCAAACCGAAATATTACAGCTTCAGATAGGTGCTCTCCACTCCGGAAAGATCAAGTTATACACCATATGCTTCCCTACAAAAACAATCGTTCTATGTCTGCCTTGGTTGTGCATGCACGAACCATTCATTTCCTGGACAAATCCTTCGCTGGGGTATGAATTGTCACAATAAATGTTTATCAAAAGTGGTACCCACTTGTCTTTCTCTGAGCCTAATTGAACATACCAGTGAGCCCCCTAGTAATGTTGTCCCCGAGTATTCAGATCTAGCCATTGTCTTCAATAAGAGTAAAGATACTCAGCTACCTCCACATCGTTTGGCAGATTGCGCCATAGACATAGTACCCGGTGCAGCACCACCTAAGGGCTGGATTTTCCTTTTGTCTCAACCCGAGTCCGCCGTCATGCTGCAATATATTGAGTAAGAACTCGCCAAAGGCTTCATTCGCCCGTCCAATTTACCCGCTTCAGTGAGTTTTTCTTTGTCAAGAAAAAGGATGGGGGATTGAGGCCTTGCATAGACTATCGCAGCCTTAATAAATTTACGGTCAAGATTCGCTATTCATTTCCGCTTACATCTGTAGCTCTAGAACAACTCTGTCAAGTGAAGTACTTCGCTAAATTGGACCTCAGAAGTGCCTATAATCTGGTTTGCTTTCGAGAGGGTGAGGAGTGGAAGACGGCATTTTGGTCACTGGTCACTACGATTATTTGGTCATGCCTTTCAGTTTAACTAATAGTCTATCCATCTTTCAAGCCTTTATGATTGACATATTTTGTGATATGCTTGAGAATGAGTTATTGTTTACATCAACGACATCTTGTTTTACTCTGAGATGTTGGAGGAACACATAAAACACTTTTGTATGGTCCTCCAACGCTTAATTAATAATAGTTTTTTGTAAAGGGGGGGAAAAGTGAATTTCACACCACTAGCTCCTCCTTCCTTGATTATGTTATTAGTAAAGAGGGAGTGTAAGAAGGTCCAGGCTGTAACTGAGTGGCCACTCCCCAAAACTGTTAAGGAACTGCAACGTTTTCTGGGGTTCGCTAACTTTTATCATCGCTTTATTATAGGGTTTAGCTCCATAGCTACACCATTAACATCCCTTACCAAACGACATACAGGTCGTATATTATGGAATAATATGGCAACCAATGTAGCTCCCTGGCTCAATAAAAATCGACTCTCCAACTGATGATCCTCGTAGTTTATTCACATATCCGTCACATAAATCGCCACTGGATGCCGTACACCATCAGTAACCAGTGAAAACTGACTGAGGACCAACGTAAGAGCTTATACAAAGAAAAACCAAACAAACAACAAAATAAGTAAAGCTTAAAACAAACATATATCAAAACCAAATACAAATAAGTAAACATATCACTTAAACATAATTAAATATCACACAAATAGCGAACAAATAGTTTTACTACAACAAAAACAACATAGAAATAACAACAAAGATAACAGGTAACAAAAAGTCAAAATACCTTGTTCTCCATTTAAACCAGGAGCTAACTCTTTATGAACCGTAAACCTTTGAGGCCATGACCATGTGCGTCTGGATCTCGTTCCGTACTGAAATGTTTAGCGCGTACTCGCACTATATCTGCTCACGCCAATGAATTTCAAAATAAAAGACTTCCCATTACCATAACAAATATGCAATTAAATGGCACACAAAACAACAAGAACAAATCAACACAAAATCGAAATTGAAATATTGTGAAAACCTGAAAAAAAAATGAATAAATAACAAAAACATACAACAAAATCATTAACACTCCCACCAAATTAAGAGTGCAAATTTCACACTAAAGCACAAGCACGAATGATTTCCTTTTATAAACTTTTCTATATTTATAAAAAAAAATCAACCCCCTTTTGCCTTTTAAACACAACCTTCAATTTACAATAAGATATACAGATATACATTGTCTCGTAGAAATTTTAAAATCTTTTTCATAATGACCATCTCAAAGAGAAACACTTCAATGAAAACATCAGTGTCCCTCCATTAATAAAACAAGTTTCTGCACTGGTCTTTGGATTACGGACTGTTTATTACACCCTTCACATTAAGCTTTGAATCACCTAGAAGTATCTTAGCTCTTCTTACAAGTCCATCACCACTAAAAATAACTTCCTGTATCCTTCCAAGCTTCCATTTGTTTCTTGGCAAGTTCTTCTCTTTGACCATCACAACGTCATCGACTTGAAGATTTATTTTAGACACATTCCATTTCTGTCAAGCAGCTATATTCACAAGATATTCCTTGCGTCAACGACTCCAGAATTGCTCTGCTAAAAATTTTACAAATTTACCTGGTGGAGGCAGAGCGGTAACTAATTTTAATGTGAGCAAACGGTTTGAAGTAATGGGTCTTAGACTTTTGGGATCACTTAAACAATCGACAGTTAGTGGTCTACTATTTACAATAGCCATTGCTTCGTATAGGGAGGCCCTTAAAGATGAATCATCTAACATTCCGGGATGAAGCGCGAGAACAGCATTTAGCACGGATCTTACTGTTCTAATTTGACGTTCCCACACGCCACCAACATGACTTGTGTGGGGTGCATTCATGACGAACTCACATTCCTTTCCTTACACACTCACTTTCCTTAAGCGCAACTTTCAGTTCATTCTTTGCTCCCATGAAATTACTCCCTTGATCAGATCTTTCCTGAGCTTTCCTGTAGCTCAGTGGTTAGAGCATGGCGTTAACAACGCCAAGGTTATGGGTTCGATCCCAGGGATTGCACATACTCAATGTATAATGATCAATGTGTAGTATAATGCAATGTAAGTCGCTTTGGATAAAAGCGTCTGCCAAATGCCTAAATGTAAATCTTCTAATGCCCCTTATGGCGATGACAATTATTGAGTTAATGATTACTCTTCTGACAAAACATACATGGAGCTTCATTCATAGATTTGACCACATTTTGACTGTCTATGTTTGATTGAGTAACAAGAACCAGAACTCTGCTTCTCTTAGTCTGCTTTAGATTTGCATTTTCACTAGTACGTTTTGAGTTATGAAGAGTGTAAAAGGACGTAACTGGATTACAGGCAATCTCTGCTTCAGTTGATACAAACATAGCAAATTCTTTGAGAAAGTCAGAGAAAGTTTGGAGTCCTAAGGCATTTTGGATGGATTTTAGGCCAGCTTGTTAGCTTTTCTCTGAAGGTCTTTTGGATGACAAAAGGCTGGCCATAACGACCATTCAATTTGCAGCACGCATCCTGATAAGCTTCGTCATCCGTTCTGAAGAAGGTGCCTTCCAAGGCTTTTCTGGCAGGACCACTCACATACTTCTTAAGGTAGAACATCTTGTCAGCAAAAGAAAGACTTTTCTGATCAATAAGCGCCATAAAGGATTGTTTAAACTCAATAAAATGTATGGGGTCAACTGTGAAGACAGGAGGCTCTGGAACCGGCAGTTTCTTTAAAGTCATGCCATCTTGAAACGCTTGAACAAGATGATGTACATCTGTCGCTGGTGCTTTTACTGGCAGCTTTGTGGGCTCTTTATGCACATTTTGACGAAATTCTTGCTTCTGTCGCACATTTACTTGAGATACTGATTCTGATTCTTCTGCTGCTACTACAATCTTTGGACAAATGAGTCTTTTCTTTCTCAACTTCTTGACTGTAGACTTCAAGTTTAGCTTGAGCTGCTTTCAGATCCTTTTGTTTCTTTTAACTCGACTTCGAGAACCTTTTAATGCTGTTCCTCCAACTGCTTTATTCTTTCTTTTTGCTTTGTCTCTTCTAGTAGAACATTATATGCAGCTTGCTTAGCTGCTACTTCTGCTGCAGCATCTACACGCTTGGCTTCTAAGTTTGATACAACAGAGCGATGACTGGAATTACTAGCTTCCTGACTAACTTGTGAAACTGTTGAACCAAAGATTGAACAGGCATATTGATGATTTAATAAAGTACGAAGATGACTTTTCTCCCCCTCTCTGCATCAAAATCTCCATCTATACCCGTTATTCTTTCATTAACAATTTTAGTAATATCGGCTGTAACTGCTTCACATGCATCCATTTTTCTTCTCATCTCAACAGCTGGGGATACACGCTGCCTAAATTCATCATAAGCACCCAGTAACTTGTTTTTGCCGTTCTTCTTGCTGATAGGCTAACATTTTTTCAGTAGGAACATGCATAAGTTTTGAACGACGTGCACTTTCACTTTGAGTTTCTATATGTTGGGTATCAACTTGCCTATTTGCCTCTTTTGAACCTGCATCTGATTTTGACATTCTCTTACATTTACGATTCACTAAAATTACATAACACTATGTTTAGAATATCCGCTCACGCCAATGAATTTTTAAAATAAAAGACTTCCCATTATCATAACACAAATGCAATTAAATACCACACAAAACAACAAGAACAAATCAACACCAAATCGAAATATTGCAAAAACTTGGAAAATAAATATTAATTAAAAAAAACATACAACAAAATTATTAACAACCAAGGCCTTCACTGAACTCATCTTGGAAAGATGGCGCCGGTGAGGTTGGCTGCCGTCACGACTGCTCTTACCACTTTTTCTTTGTTTTTGTCTTTTAAATAAAGTCAAACTCCTCAACACGGAGGACATTCGTTACAACAGAAATACTCTTATTTCTATTAGTGTACAATGTACTCACAATTTGAGGTTTTTGACCCCGGATCCCAGCTGGCTGAGTGAGATCCTGAGGAAGAACAAAGGACGTGACCTGAAGCGGCGCCCCCGAGGGAAACGAGCCGGTGTGAGGAACAGACTGAGAGCCCATGCACACTGCACACCTCTGCCTAGCATCCTGCTCACTAACGTCCAGTCACTGGAGAACAATCTCTATGACCTCAGGGCCAGGGTAAAGTTCCAGAGAGACATTCGGGACTGCATTTTCTTCTGCTTCACCGAGACATGGCTAAACCCAGCGGTGCTGGATTCCTTCTCGGTTCACCGCATGGACAGAACACTGGACTCGGGGAAATCAAGAGGAGGAGGTGTGTGTTTAATGGTAAACAGCAGCTGGTGCAACAGCGCGAGCATTGTTCTTCTCCACACGCTCATGCACACCGAACCTGGAACAACTGACCATCAAATGTCGTCCTTTTTAACTTCCTCGGGAGTTTACATCGGTCATAGTCAGCGCCGTTTATATTCCGCCTCAGGTAGACATGGACATTGCTTTATGTGAACTGCATGAAGCACTCATACAACACCAGACTTACCACCGGGAAGCTGTGCTTATTGTGGCAGGGGACTTTAAAACGCACAGCGCCAAACTTTTACCAGCACATCAGCTGCCCCACCAGGGGTGAAAGGACACTGGACCACTGCTACACCACAGTCAGAGATGGCTACAAGGCACAATCTCGCCCTCCTTTCAGGAAATCCGACCACGCCACCATCTTCCTCTTGCCGAAATATAAGCAAATAGGGGGCACACACGAGAAGCATGCCAGAGAGGACAATGCGTTTATCATCATGGAGCACAGCGTGAGGAAGGCATTCAGGAGAGTGAATAACAGGAACGCATCAGGACCAGATGGCATCACGGGTCGGGTCCTTAAGGCCTGTGCCGACCAGCTTGCTCCTGTGTTCTCTGAGATCTTCCACCTCTCCCTGTAGCAGTCTACAATCCCGACGTGCTTCAAACAGTCCACCATTGTTCCTGTCCCCAAGAAACCCCAGCCCGCCTGCCTGAAAGACTACCGCCCAGTGGCCCTGACCTCTGTAGTGATGAAGTGCTTTGAAAGACTCATCAGAGACTTTATCACTTCTTCCCTATCTGACAGCTTGGACCCACTACAGTTTGCGTACCGTCCCAACCGGTCTACTGAGGGCACCATTGCACACCTCCATCAGCCCTGAGCCATCTGGACAGCAGGAAGGGGAATTATGTCAAAATGCTATTTGTTGACTACAGTTCAGCGTTTAACGCCATAATTCCCTCCATACTTACCACTAAGTTGGAGATCCTGGCCCTTAGCCCATCCCTGTGTCGATGGATCTCCAACTTCCTGTAAGACAGGCCATGTCTCACCCTTACTCTGGAGCTCGCACTGGAGCCCCCCAGGGTTGTGTTCTGAGCCCCCTGCTGTACTTATTGTACACCTTTGACTGCATGGTCACTTCCAGCTCCACCAACATTGTGAAGTTTGCAGACGATACTGTGGTGATGGGCCTGATCTCCAATAACAACGAGACGGCCTACCTAGAGGAGATTAAAAACCTGGAGACATGGTGCCAGGTCAACAATCTCCTCCTGAACGTCAGCAAGACAAAGGAGCTGATAGTGGACTTTAGCACAAGGCAGGAGAGGAATTACCAGCCCCTGACCATCGACGAGACCCCAGTGGAGAAAGTGGACAGTTTCCGGTACCTAGCTGTTTACATCAAGTAGGACCTGACATGGTCCTGTCACGTTAACCCTCTGGGGTCGACAAACGCGCAGCGGCGCATTTTGAGGCATGTTTTGATGATAACGCGGAAATGAACGTAAAATGCTCTGTCATTTTTGATCATACAGATACAACCAATACATCATTCAAATCTGTAAAGGGTCTATTTTTATTTTTATTCACTCATAATAACAATAAAACCCTGTGCTTTTATAAAAAGAAGAAAACAGACAGGATACGCACTCTGCCTTCGCTGTCTCTTGTCACAGACACATAAATGAAACAACCTAAATCTCAATGAATACGTGCCTCACAGACATAATAAATATATGTATAGAAAGCTTAAAATGTGTACTTTTACATAAACCAAATGAAATTCAAATCAAATCAAAAACAAATATTCTCTTTTTAAGTAATCTGTGTGAAAGTTAGAAGATGTATAGTTTCTCCTGTATCATTTCATTACTGCTAATGTGATACCGCCTCGCAGTGAGCAAGGTCATTAATGGCTCCTTGCATATGGCCGTTGTAAACAAAAAGTGTCTTCGACAATTAAAATCAATATACTGTTTTATGTGAACGAGTGATGATTCTTACATCATTTTAAAGAAAACCCTCTAGGCTACAAGATCAAGTTCTTAAAAGTTTTGTGAACAAATGTTCTGTATGTGTTTTATGGCCTTATTTCAGTGACTTTAGAATTTTAGTTTTTCACTAACCATGCATAAACGTTACTTTCTCAAAAACACAATCATGTACATACATGCAGCTGAAATGTTATTGTAGCCCAGTTTGTGCTAAATACAGTGTTATCAGACTTTAGCCATTATGTTTATAAGCACCTGAAAAAAGCACAAATGTCAGAGCATGTCAAAACTTCTCCAGGACTCCAAAACACCCTCGGACCCCAGAGGGTTAACACCCTGGCGAAGAAGGCCCAGCAGCGTCTTTATCATCTGAGACGGCTAAAAGACTTTAAACTGCCCTCAAAGGTGCTAAAGGCATTCTACACATGCACCATTGAGAGCATCCTGACGGGAAACATCACAGCCTGGTTTGAGAACAGCACCAAACAACAAAAGCAAGCTCTTCAGAGGGTGGTGCGATCAGCCGTGCGTACCATCCGCACCAAGCTTCCTGACCTGGAGACTATATAAAGCAAGCGTTGCTGGACCAAAGCCAGGAAGATTATGAAGGACCTCAGCCATCCCAACAATGGACTCCACTCTCTGTTGCGGTCAGGGAAACGTTTCCGTTCCCTGAAGGCAAACACATAGAGAATGAGGAGGAGTTTCTTCCTGCAGGCCATTCCGGCCATCAACCAGAACACCTAGGATCTGGACTTTCTGGACATATCCCCACACAACATAACACTCTACCTCAGCTGATGTTGCACATGCAAAAATTTGCACTACTTGTATTTGTACTCAGAGATCTACATACATATTCATACATATATATTTACACATATATCTATATACATCTATACATATATTTTTATATTTATGTACATATTACATTGTAAATACTGTACACTTTAAGTGTTTACTTAAATCTTTACTTTAAATCTTTAATTTTTTAAACTTTAAATTTTTCACTTTTAATTTTTACTTTTCTTTCTGTAAGACAGTCGTAAAAAGCATTTCACTACATGTCGTACTGTGTATGATTTCGTATGTGACAAATAAAATTTGAATTTGAACTAAAAACCTGTTTCACCACTGCCCCCACATTATGCCATCCTGCATTCAGACCTTCCCTTTATAGTTGAGGTAGATGCTTCTAATCACGGTGTTGGGGGTTTGTTCCCAGCATCACGGGTCACCTCCCAAAATGTTTTCTTGTGCCTTCTTTCCACAAAAACTCTCCCTAGCAGAACAGAATTATGATGTAGGCAACCGCGAGTTGTTGGCCATTAAATTAGCTTTAGAGGAGTGGAGACACTAGCTCGAGGGAGCTGCATAACCCTTTACGGTCATTACCCAACCACAAGAACCTGGAACCCACTTAAACCTGTGTCAGGCTCGAGACTGGCGCATTTCTGACTGAAGCAGGTATCTCATGTGGGCAGAATACAGCCAAAAGCTAAACCTAGCTAAACCTTCCACAGGAGTAACCCCCTTCAAGTGTGTGCTGGGCTTTCAACCACCATTTTTTTCTTGGTCCAGGGAGTCCACCGATTTTCCGGCAGTAACTGACTGCCTCTGCCGTAGCGAGGAGGTCTGGGAACAGGCCCCTCCTATCGTGGTGGATGGCGAGGAGGTTTAACGGGTGAATAAGCTCCTCGATTCCACACGCCGGGGAGGGCAGATCCAGTACCTCATTGACTGGGAGGGGTACGGCCCAGAGGTGCACTCGTATGTAAACACCGGGGACATGCTGGATCCCACACTAGCTGAAGAGTTCCACAATACTCATCATGGCCGGCCCCAAGACCCAGAGGTAGACCCCGGCGTTGCATCCCTCCTCGTGTCAGGAGCCGCTTGCAGGGGGGGGATTTGTTACGGAGGAGGCTCCCACTCCTCCTCCCCCGCATCACCAGAGGGAGCCTTCGCCAGAATACTGAATTAATTCGCACTATAACTCCAATCTTCCCACGTACCTTCCATGATTACTTTCTGTTTGCCACCTGTCTCTAATTAGCAAGACTATTTAAACATCTAATCGCTAAAAATCGCTAAGAGAATTATTCATCTGTTGTTTGCCTGGTTATGTTTTTGGATTGTCTATGGTTTTTGATTGTTCGCTGCCTGCCCTTTTGACTCTGGTTTTGGATCATGTTTTTGATAGTTTGCTGCCTGCCCTAAACTGTGACTGTTTAACATTGATGATTGTTTGCTGCCTGCCTCAACCCACACCTGTCATATCGATTATGTCTTTGTCTAATCTCCTATATTACTGTTTGCTGGTTTTGACCCTTGCCTGTTACTCGACACGAACAAAAGTGCAGCAGATGGATGAACACAGTTTTGTAAAAACCTCATATTAGACCAAAAATGTAAATCTTTCACTAGTTTTGCCTGTAGCTTGTCACACATATAATCATATTTATATAATTTTTGCCTTTTTGCCTCCCATATATCGTAAGACTAAAATGTAATTTAAGTAGTCATGAGGTTAGTTATATATATATATTAATTAACCCCCACAGATAAACTTAATCAAATATACTCTTTAAAAATGAGCAGCAGAACCTGCTACCCTACTTTGATTTGAATGACCCTGATTTGAATTGAAACATGCAATTTTTTACATGCTATTTAAGATTGATCTTAATTTAAGAAAGATCTTAATTTATTTGGGTCATTTTTTTAATCACAGTTTATTTTCAGCAAGAGTGAAAGTGGGGTACATGAGAGTGCCCATATTGCTTTACTAATGCTCAATTACTTTCGTTGTTATTTTTAAATGGTTGCAGGAAGCTTAGTAGACTTAATTTATTTACATGTTTTGCCTTAACAAGAAATGACTAGATGTTTTAAAGGCAAACAGGTTCTCATTTTTGAAATAACTTCCTTAAAATGATATATGGTAACTGTCTATGTGATTCAAAAAGGCTGAGATCTTTACATTATTGACATATTTTTTTAAGAAATATTCAGTTCATTAGAACAAACCACATTCCCAAATGTCACAAAACCAGTTTAAAGTTCTAATAAAGACTTGCTAAGCTTGTCTAAGATACACGTATTATATGTCCCAATTATAATCAAAAGAACATAAAATATACACATAAAATATGAATTTTCTATTTTTGCTCTTTATCATAATATAAGCCAGTCATAAACAGGCCAAGGAAACATCATGTTTATAAATGTAGAAAGAAAGATGTCACAACAAGCCATTTTACATACAATGCTAACAATTCTGCAAATGTAAAACAGTTTAAGAATTAAAAATAAGTAGATGAGCATCTATTACTGAAAAATATTAAAGGATTTTAAGAAATATTGTTTTTGATAACTGCAAAGCACTTTGAAAAAAATGTTTTTCAGGGCACGCTAAAAGGATTTTGTGAGGCAAAGGGCAGAACTAAGAAGGGCAAGTAAGACAGGTTTCTGTCTTTTTTTCAAATACCAAACACTATTGGCATGAAAACACATAAAGTACCTAAAACCCCACCTTAAAACTGTCAGTATAAATACAGACATGAGAGTGTAGAAAGTATTTATTCAAAAGCCTCCAAGAGATTCCAGGAGAGAGGTTTCTTATATTTGTTCCAAACAAAGCATCACAATTTCTATTGGACATTTTGGTAAGAGGTATTTTTTTTCTTATAATTAAATGATAAATTACAAACTGACCACTTAGTTTCTTATGTGTTATAACAACATATAATTATTTATATGTTTTATAATTTATATTTTACAGACAGATCGAAGAAGGATGGGGAAACCTGCCCCATTATATGTTATGTTCCTGCTGTTTTTTCTTGCCAGTAAGTTAGAAATATATTTAATTAAAAAATCACAGTTGCTAAACAATGAAATCTATTTAAAAATTATTGTAATATATTGTAATTGTATTCTTACCTATAAAATTCTGTAAACTAAATTCTGTTCTCTGTTTTTTTACTCACTAGGTGAAATAGCTGAGGCAGAAGGTAATGACAATATAAAAAGCACAACATCACATACCTTTTTATGATCAGAAACCAAAAAAAAATAATTATTGGCAATAGGTAATTATAAGACTTTTGCCAAGGTGTTGCCATTACAATTACTTTCTAAAAGATTTTTATATTTACCTTAAATGTCCCATAGGGATCAGCTAAGCTTCAATAGTGATTCCTAAAGTGTAGAATTTTTAGAAAAGTAAACCATCTTTTTAACTTTTTATTTTCATGTTTTCATATAACAAAAATGACTTTTGGGTTAGACTTTGAGCTGCTGTACCTCATCTTAGCCTTAATGGTGATTCCAATTACAATTATTTACAACTATTTACAAACTATAAACTCTTTATAACTACGTGCAACTTATTTATATGAATATGAATATATGTATGAATATAGCACAATAATGTATTTTTTAAAGCACTGGCTTATCATATACTAATCATATACTCTGCCTACATAAATTATTTAAAAAAAAACACTAGTCAAATATATATTGTAGAGTCTTAGACCTTTCCAACAATATATACTTTGTCATGATTAGATATTGAAAAATATTGAAATACACATAGATGCTGACAGGACTGGCAGGACAGTCTTAGTGTGAACTACATTTTTAATGCATACTCTTATCATATATTTATCAATTACTCTTCCTAAACAAAGTATTTAATAATGATACTAGAGTCTAGAGTCCTAAACCTCTCCAATAATATATAGTGTGTCATGATTAGATTAGAATTCACTTGTGAAGTCACTTGTGAAGTTAAACTCCGGTATACCATATATGGAATACATGGCTGCTTTAACCCTCTGGGGTCCGAGGGTGTTTTGGAGCCCTGGAGAAGTTTTGACATGCTCTGACATTTGTGCTTTTTTCAGGTGCTTATAAACATATTACTACAATACACTGTATTCAGCACAAACTGGGCTACAATAATATCTGAGCTGCATGTATGTACATGATTGTGTTTTTGAGAAAGTAACGTTTATGCGTGGTTAGTGAAAAACAAAAATTTTGAAGTCACTGAAATAAGGCCATAAAACACATACAGAACATTTGTTCACAGAACTTTTGAGAACTTGATCTTGTAGCCTAGAGGGTTTTCTTCAAAATTATGTGAGAATTATCTAGTTCACTCGTTTACACAAAACAGTATATTGATTTTAATTGTCGGAGAGACTTTTTGTTTAGAACGGCCGTATGCAAGGAGGCGTGAATGATCATGAATAATGCTGTGATTCACACCTGAGAAAACAAGGACCCGCATAATAAGCTGCATATTGAGCCTTTCAGTCAGGTGTGTGACTGAGAGGGAACTGAGGAAAGAATGAATGAAGGAAGAATTTAAGGACAAAACAATATTGTTTGTAGCTTATTTAGACTATTTTTAACGCAAAATAACTTGAGATTTACTTGCGAGTGCAGTTATTACCAATGAGCAATTACCAGCTGATAATAAAGGATAAGGAAAGACGCGCGTATATGTCTGTCAATGGGTCACTTCTCGGTGACATTTACAGCTTATTTGTTTATATATATTATTATTATTTATATATATTTTAGATACACCTCGGACGATCGCGAATACCAATGACCTGGTATAACACATTTAGAACATTTACACCAGAGCATTTACACCAATTTTCGTAAGAGACATCGTAGTATAATAATATATTTGTTTAAATATAGCACAGTTTATATGCTGTGAACCCGAAGGTGAACTCACTGTCCAGAATCATCTGAAGTGCTTCTTCACTCGTGTAGCGCGCCATCATTCAAACGCGCAGATAAAGTAAGTAAATTCTGTGATGAAGCTTTGATGATTTCTGCAGCTTTTCGGGGGCGCGCACATGATGACCTGACTCGCCTCAGATACTTTACATATGAACAGCGCGCTCAGTGCGAGGCGGGATCACATTAGCGGTAATGAGGTGATACAGGAGAAACGATACATCTTCCAACGTTTGTCGACCCCAGAGGGTGAATTGGATTTAATTGAATTGAATACTTCATATATGGAAAAAGGGACACTCCGAGGTAACATGCTAAGATTAAATAAATGTCTAATAAACATTTATAGATAGGAGATAACAGCAATTTTTAAAAGACCAACCACATTATGTTAGATGAAGGCTGTACTTCTGTATTTCTGTAACACACTACAGAACACAATTTTCAGGATCTCAGTGCAGACTTTATAAAACACAATCCAAGGTAATAATTTATAAAATAGAAGAGTCAGAGCACAGAGCCACATCACAGGTAATCAGTCTAATTCAAAAACACAGTGTCACAAACACGGGAGGAAAGAATCCAGTTGCAGACAGCTACTTCTTAAACTCTGAAACAAGAAACAGGAACATTAACAATACACCAGCACAGAAAGCAAACACAGGGGCATTAAATAGGGACCCTGACAAACAGGAAACGCATCACACACACAGAATGCTAGGAATTGCAGTGTTACAAAAAAACAGATATTTATTCCGTCCAAACAACATCAAACATATTTCCAAGTTTATTTCAAGTTTGATGTAGATCACTCAACACATGCAGAAGATACGAGACAGTTCTTATTCCATTTACTGCCATAAATTGATTGCCTAGCCATTGATAACACCCTGCAAGATATCAACAATCTGTTTACAGTTTAGCATTTTCAAAATCTCTTCATTTTCTCTGGCAAAGTATGAAGTTTTAAATTTGAAATGACTCTGTTAAATGCTGTTTTAAGTGACACACTTCCTTCTGCCAGTTGCAGAATGTAACATTATAAATGTGACTCACAATAGCCACCTTTATGTCTGTAACATGTTGCGGGGCTAAGGAACACGTCGAAGGAGCATAACGAGGAATATCCAACAGAAAAATCTATATTATAATCCAAAATGAACAGCAAACCAATAACAGGAACTTGATTGGAAATGGAGAACTTAAATGGACCAGGGCGGTGCAGATGGAAAGAGGAGCCAGGATAGACCCAGGAGGAGATGCTATTGATCCCATGGAGCTAATCGATGGCAGATGAGCAGAAGGTGGCAGAGACAGAGACCCGACAAGCCAGGGTGACATCGAGGATATGGAGGGCCAAGGTGGAGCCAGAAGCCTCAGCAACCAAGGTGCAGACGGAGATCCAGAAGGCCGTGGTGGAGCCGGAGCAACAGAGGACTGAGGAGAAGCTGGAGGGAAAGAGGGGCCCATTGGAGCCAGAGGGAAGAAGGAGCCCAACGTAGCTGGAGGGAAGGAGTGACGACGTGCAACTGGAGGAGCAGAGTCCTGAGGCGATGGCAGGATGACAAATGACCAAGGCGGAGCCTAAGGAATGAGGGAGCTTGGTGGAGCTGGTGGACCGACAGGTGACAGTGGAGACGAGGGGGTTGAAAGACCAGGTGGAGCCACAGGGTCGTAGGGGGATGTTTGTCTGGAAGAGTGACTTGAGGTGGGGAAGAGGTTCTGGTGACTGTCCTAAAGACAAGTGTCAGAGATTTAAATTGGATGGGAGTGGCTACAGATAGCCAGTGGCGCAAGGTCAGTGGAGCCAGTGGAGCCAGTGGAGCTATGTTGCGTGCTTGGACAGAAAAGGTATTATTTTCCTGATGTTGTAGAGCACATACCTGCATGACTGAGAGATAGTTGCAATGTGTGAAGTGAATTTCAGCTGGTTATCAAACACCACCCGAGGTTTTTAATCAACTGAGTAGGTGTAAGAGTGCATGGACCAAGTTGAACTGTAAAGTTGTATTGAAGTGACGGGTTGGCCGGGATTATCAGAAGTTCTATCTTGCTAATGTTAAATTAAAGATGGCATTTTTTCATCCAGGCTGAAATGTCTAAAACGCAAGTGGAGATCCGTGCTGCGATGGTGGGGTCATCCAGCTGAAATGGAGAGTAAAGCTGTGTGTCATCTGCGTAGCAGTGGTATGAGAAGTCATGTGCTTTAATGAATGCACCTAGAGAAGCAGTACCCCTCAGGGCCACGTTAATAGAGGCAATTTTAATCCTCATGTTTGGGTCGGTTATTTTGTGTGTCATCTGCGTAGCAGTGGTATGAGAAGTCATGTGCTTTAATGAATGCACCTAGAGAAGCAGTACCACTCAGGGCCACGTTAATAGAGGCAATTTAATCCTCATGTTTGGGTCGGTTATTTTGTAACGTTGCGGGGCTAAGAAACACAGGAACATGAACAAAGGAGCAGAATGAGAAATATGTAACGGACTGTAATAGAACAGACTGTTACAACTGTCATAAAAACAGGGAAGCTGTGTTTTGTCCTGCAGCTATACCAGCTCACAGTCATAGCAACAAATACATTTAACATAGCAACAAATCAACATTTAACAATTTGAACACCAAGAAGTAATAAGAAAAGAGAAAAGGGGGAAAAAGCTTCAGAGCAAGGCTAAACAGAGGAACAAACACAAACCACTGGCAAGAAGGCAGACAGGAACTTTGCCATGATTATGATAATGATACACAATGGGCTATGGGAAATGGAGTCCATAGTAAATAACAGATCAGGTGGCAGGAGAGCCCTCTGGTGGAGCATGAAGGCACTGGCAGCATGGTAGTGTAACAATTTTGTCTAGTAGAGGAAGGAACTCACAGGGAAAAAAATCATTCTAAGTTCTTGCAAGCAACATTATTTGAAGTTATAAGAATATATAATAAAACTTAATTTAGTTTAATTAGTCACAATATTGGCATTTAAATTAGGCCTTGGACATTTTTGTTTTTCAAACCATGCATGTTATTCCAGCTGTGAAGTTATTGTGGAAATGATTATTTCAAGAATGGTTTTAAACATGTATATGACGATTTAGATAGCATTTTATACATTTTCATATGGCCTATAAAATCACTGCTACAAAATAATATTTGCGTGCAATTAAAGGTTTTAAATGGTTAAACCCTAAAAACTTCTGCTTGTAAATATATTTAGGGGTCAAGTCCTTATATATTTCCAGCCATTTTTTTAGTAGAAGCTAAATACACTCAAGGCAAAAGTTATCAAAAGCTTTTTGATAAACCTGAGTGTTTTCAAAAAAATGTGCAAATTATGTGAACAAATGTGGAAATAGACGTGAGGCTGTATCTGCAATGCTTTTGGGTATTGACATGAAACTTGGTATATGTCATTACAGGCACAACCTGAGGGTGCATGCACAGTTTCGTCACAGTGCCACCTATTGACATAGAAAAAATGTCAATTATATTATAACTATAATATCTGAATGCTTTGTCCTAAAATCATGGTGTGGTATCCATACATTTTGTCTTTAAATGCAATATCTTACGAAAGCAAATGAGTATCATTACAATATTGGGACCATGCTCTGAGTGCAAAACTGCAAGGATTGGGACCAATCCTAGTGGTCAAATAATATTAAATGACATCAAATTATAAAAAAATGAATTTAAAAAATGAATATTAAATAAAAATTAATGAACCCGCTTATAACCTTTGATTAATTTATCTGATTGTCTTGCAGCACAACCAATTTTCATGAAATCGTATGTGCATTATCTAAGGAGTGTTCCTAGTGTTCCGAGTGTTCCTCCCCAAAAGGGAGTTAGGGGCTTTATCTCATGCTTCACTATTGTCATAATGACAGTATTAGTGCATCATATGTGGACACTTACAGTCCTACGCACACAGACAAACAGTGACTAGTAGAACAACTGGTTGACATAAATAGTGATATTTACATTGATTACACTTAATTCTTGTATAATCTGATTAATATAAATAATCCACAAAAGTTGTGGTCTATGTGAGGGTAATGTATTTAGCTAAAACAGAATGTACGTCTGAGACTATGTAACGTGTAGTCAATTAACAAAATATAAGCAAGATATGCCATTCCAGCTTACATGGCGATGGCACATAGAAAGATAACATTTTATGGAACAGTGTTGCAATATTTACATATTACACACAATATACAAAAACAAAATACATACATACAAAAAATATATACAATACAAATACCTGAAAATTACACGTCAACTTTATTTATACAGGGCTTTTTACAAATTTTCATTGTTTCAAAGCAGCTGTACATGAATGATATAACACAATAAAAAGAGAATTGAAGACAGAAAAAAACCATAAAAGAGTTTTATTCAGTAGCAGAATCATTTCGCAAGCAATATTAGCAATTTACAAAACCCTAGGCTAAGTTAAATGTTAACAGTTTCCCAGTAAGCAAGCCAACAGGGTGACAGTGGCAAGGAATCAAAACTCTAGTAATGAACAGATGAAGAAAAAAATTTAGGAGAGACCAGGCTCAACTTGAGAGGGCCAGTTCTCCTCTGGCACGTTAAAGCTGCAATTTGTAACTTTTTTTGATAGGAGAGTTGATAATAATGATTTAGAATTTTTTATCGATTTAAAACTGTCATGCCAAGCACTGAGAATTGTTACCAACAGAGATGGCGACAAAAGCATACTGTTACTAATTGCAGCTATAACACTCCGGTGACTAGGCAGGGAACAAAAATTTAGAAACTAACTAGGCTGGAGGTAGGACTGTAGCTAATATTGAGTTTAATAAAGAAGTCCATCAAATCCCCAATGATCTATCTCAGGAGTCGTACCATTCTGTTCCCACCATATGGTCTAAATAAAGTCAGGATCCAGCTGATTACTGGACCTTGGAAAAAATGAAAGACAGATTTAGTATTTTTAGTTTTTATATCAAAGTGAACGTTAAGGACTGAGCTGCAATCAGTAATGTTATGCTTGTATCGTCATCTATGTTTGATATATTCCTCAGTTGACTGACACTTCAAATCGGACCATCAGTTTAAAATAATTAAAAATTTAATTTTATTTTATTTATATAGCGCTTTTTACAATGTTACATTGCTTCAAAGCAGCTTTACATATGAAAAAGAATAATAACAATAAAACACAGAACAATAGTTAGACATGTTAATGGTATTATTGCAAATAATATGCATGAGATGTATAAGACTAATTAGGCATACCAGTAAAATTCATACATACATACATCAAATATATACAATGAAAATATCAGAAGTTTACAATTTACAAATCCCTAACCGTCAGCAGTCTCCCAGCAAGCAAGCCAACAAGGCAACAATGGCAAGGAACCAAAACTCCAATGATGTATAGATGGAGGCATGATTTGAGGCATGCCAAGTCAAACGATATCAGATGTTTTTAAAATTTCGTTTGTTAAATGCAGTTTTCAACAAATGCAATTGTGTATCATAAAGAAACTTGGTATGGTTTACCATTACTGAGGTCTGGGGTGACCTGCAAAGTTTGAGCCTTGCGCCAAAATATATTAAAAGAAATAAAAAGAAATAACATATTATTTTGCAACTCCTTTCTAGAATCATTGGCTCATGCCGAGTCCTACAATACTAAATTTGTCCTAGTCAATGTTACTTTTGAATTTTGAATCAGTCATTTTGAATGTTCTATGCAATTTCTGTGTAGATTTTGCTATTTTGCATCACTCTTTGACAAACTCCTAGATATTTAGGACATATCCTGGTCTGTAGTCACCTCCATGCCAAAAATCTGTTACAATCATTAACAGCTGGAAATGTGGCACCGTTTTACAAAAGCCATCTGATAGCGATAGCACGGAGCGAGGGCCCAATCAACGCTGCTTGCAGCTTTAATTTGCAGTTGAACAACTCCATTTGATTCAGACTTTCACTATTATTAGTGCCTGTTTACACCTGATATTGAGATGCATTTTGTTTGAGTGAATCTAAAGTGGACAAGCTAAATACATATGGTGTCTAAAAACTTTTGACCTTGTCCACTTCAACCACATCCAGAAGTGCATTTTTCCAGATTGCTTTTATGATGTAGATGCTCATGTAGTTGTATGTGTTTGAACAGCCACAAATGGCCGCCTACTCTCTTCCGACCTACTGACCTAATCTACTGACCTAAAGCGAAATCATTGTGGATATGTTGGGATGGGATTTAAACTTTGACAAGCCAAAGCAGAAGTTTTGTTTAAAACACTAAAAAAAAACACAGCAAGAGATCCTCAAGCACAATGGTTTCCATCACTATAGCATCACCCCACAGTGTTTGGCGGGTCTTGAGGCTATCACTGCTAAAAGGAAAATGGCTGCTCTCCTCCTCTTTCTTATTTAACAAAGTTCAAGAGACACATGGTCATGTAATCCAACCAATAATTGAGCAAGGGTGCATATATATAGCTGTCCCTCACTCTGTACCATGACAGTTTTGCAGCATCCCTCTGCCACCCCATTGCCTCACTCTTGGCTGGTATCTACTTGATTCAAGGATGGGGGAGTACTCGGGCCAAATTTCGGACTCTGGGCCCTTGGTCGTAGTTGGTCGTAGTTTGGTTAAATGATGGTATCAGAAGACAATAATGGCAAATAAACAAAAGAAATGAAATGCTTTTTTTGTTCATAAGCAATGTAGAATAAACTCGGGCAAACGTATTTACTGCGTTTTAGAAAATGAAAACAGCTGAACACTCATCTGCTGTGACAATAATGTGGTGTGACTGTAGAGCTGTGGATGAAGGCAGTTTTACATCACCTAATCTAATGCTGCAGTGACATACTAAATGAACATCTAGATATGTGCATCACAAGACAAATATAAATGCACATTAGGACAACAAAAAAGTAGTAAGTATGTATAAAATTCCTGTAACCCAGTGGTTAGAGCATGGCATTAACAACGCCAAGGTCATGGGGTTTGATCGCAGGGATTGCATATACTCAGAAACAATGTATAATGCAATGTAAGTCGCTTCGGATAAAAGCATCTACCAAATGTAAACGTAAAAATCTTTATGTTGCACAACTTCACCGGCAGGTGCCAGTATTGGATCAAAATCACAAACTTGTATTCCCATATACTCACCTATGTTCTATTAAAAGATATAGAACATTTTAAGCATCGGTGCTCAGGAAGATACATTTTATTAAAAATATTTACAATTCCCTCACTACTATTGTTTTTCATTAGTTCTCTACAATTCATAGATTAAAACTAGACTTTGAACAAAAAATTTAAATTTTACATTTTGTTACCCATTTCAAATGTCACTAAACCATATTTACTGGTCTGTTATCGTGAGATTCTTTTTCTGCATTTCACTTCTGCTCTAGCTAATGTATTAAGCTTGCTTGTAGTATACCGTATATAAGTCCCTTTAAAGCTGCTAAATGTGAAAAATCACTTTTGTAATTTTTAAAAGCATTACCCAGCATTACTACAGTATATAATGCTTACAAAGATCTTTAGTCAAAGCACATTCAGATAATTATGAAAGAGGAGCTTGCTCAGATATTGATGAGCCAAACCATTCAGGGCCTTGCAACTAAATTTTGAGGTTTATATGATGCTTCATTGGCAGCCATTGCAGTGTTGACAGAATTGGGCTAATATGATCATACTTGTTTGTTCTTGTAAGAACTTTGGCTGCTGCACCCCAAACAAGCTGGAGTTTTTGTATTGATTCTGCAGGGCAGCCACCAAGTAGGGCTTTGCAATAATCAAAAAAATAATTTGGTATCTGAGATGTGTCAAATGAACAAATGCAGTTTTACAAATGTTGGTAATGTGGTTTTCAAAGGACAGATTATACAGAATTTTAACACACAACACAAAACTTCACAAAACTTTAGTGTATTGACCAAAACTTGTGTCATCACTAGCACATTTTGTTTACCTTAGGACCACTTCCTGGTCAAAAGTTTTAAGCAATTTTATTGTACTTTAAGTGCTTTTGCTTATGTTTTTTATATTGATTTTTAACAATTTAACATCAGATTTGGCAGCATATATGTCCCCTTTTGCCTTTTTGGGCTTGACCGTGAAATTGCTAGCTATATTTATTATTATTATTATTATATATAATAATATATTATTATTATTAAAATTCTGCTTTTAAACTGTCTGGGCATCAAAGTGGTGGGATGGTAAAAAATGGTCAAAAAATATAACCAACCCACTACTCAGGCCAACCACACACATCTGTCAGAAACTGGGTGGCGCTGTAATAAGATCATTTATATTTCTAGCAATATCTCTGCAGCCATGTAGGTTATAATCAAAATTTAGCATCCTCCTGAATCCTAAATACTTGCCCCAGAAAACATATATTTCTAATTTCATAACATCTATAATTATTTTCCATCATTTTGAATTTTCTGACATACTTTTTTCAAATTCCTCCCAGGTCATTTGTCTAAATTGTTTGAAACTTCGCATACATAATCTAGAGACCATCATTGCAAAAAGAAACCAAAAGAATTTTGATTAGTCAAACTGTTTAGCACATATGAAACAAAATAAATATGTGGGTATGGCCCATTTTCACTAATTGGCCAATATCTTCTGAATGCAAAGTTCAAGCTTACCAAAGCATTGTACATGTAGACATGAGGATATTTTGTGAATGCATGACAAAATCAGTTTTTTCAATGGAGGGCGCTACAACAGTAGCGAAGTTGAAAATTGGTATACATATTTGGGGGATGTCCTAATATATTCTTTGACTTTAGTGGGGTACATTAAAAAACATGGCTGCCAGCAGTTAAAGAAATTTAAGAACCTAATAGCGTCCAATCTGAATGGTCTACCTTTACAAAAGTGGACATATTAATAGACTGTCTGAAACCCTGTATATATTTTGTGAAATTGGCCACACAGTAGTGCTATAATAATAATTTTTTAGCATAAAAGCTTTTCCACAGCTCTCCTTTACTGAAGAAATAACTTTTCCAAACATCCCAGCTTGTTCATCCAAAAAATGTGCTGTCATTTTAAAGCTGGCTGCAAACTGTTATGAGTGTACAGATGTCTGTAACATAAATACACACAATGTGCTTAAAAGGAGTAGAAGAACACAAAAATATTTTTTTTTACTTATTAATAAGACTACAGAATACAGTTCAGCAACCTGTGTAAATGACACGTTAAATCACAGGTTTTTTCAATGATTGATATGGGCTAATATGTGTTGACGGCTTGGCTCATTACAGATAAACAAATACTATTTTTGTAAATAATATGTATTTAGGGTGTTGATACTTTTTAGGTGTATGCTTTTATACTTTTTATGTAGAACTGATAATGCATTGTCATTAACGTTTTCCCTAGGACAAGCTAATTTCCTACCTTATGGTAATGGAGACACTGTAAACCCCATTTCTGATGATGGAAGCTCTGATGCTATTTTCCTGCAGCAGCCTGTCAAATACTTTGGCCGCACATACAATCAGATCTTTGTAAGCAGTAGCTCCATTTCCTTGTTGTTGTATTTTTTCTTTTCTTTTATGTGGTTATTTCAAAATACTACTTCTTTTAAACTTCCCTCAGTTAACATTTCTTCTTTAAATGTACAAAG
>JAZGTJ010000798.1:0-49971 GCA_036877575.1 Botia almorhae | reverse complement strand
GATTTAGAGAGGATCTGCAAGGAAGAGTGGGCCAAAATTCCCCCTGATATGTGTGCTAACCTTGTGGTTAACTACAACAAACGTCTGTCCGCTGTGCTTGCAATCAAAGGCTGTGCCACCAAGTATTAAGTGCTTTTGGCTAGAGGGATCAAATACTTATTTCCCTCAATGAAATACAAATCAATTAAAATATATTCTTTAAAGTTATTTTCTAGATTTTCGTTTTGATTTTCTGTCTCTCCATGTTAGAATACATCTACCATTAAAAGTATAGAATGATCATTTGATCTCTTTATTAGTGGGCAAACCAACAAAATCAGCAAGGGATCAAATACTTTTTACTCTTACTGTATATAAATATTTTTTGCTGTTTCAGCTTGCTGTGCAACTTAAAGGAAGCCGCTGGTACAGACTGAATTCTGAGAAAAGCGATGTCATCAAAATATTGCTCTGCTTGTTTGAGCGGCCCCACCAGCCAGACGCAATTAACACTGGCTTAGCCAATGGCGTGAGGTCGGGGGTGGGACTGTGTGATTGGACCATCACAGGCATACTCAGGGTGTGTTCAGCAAATCTGTGTGAAAACCAAAAATCCTTTTAATTATTCAGTTTGGTGATGCTGAAGGTGCAGAAATTGCACCGCTTTAAACTAAGAAACAGTTTGAATGGTTTTCATTTATTACTACATAATTGTTTTTTGTCAATATCTTGACTGAACGTAACGTGAGGTTGCCATGACTTTTTTGCGAACGGTCCCCTTCATTTACATAGTTCAGTATTATGTGCCTCATCTCATTTTCAGAGAAATGTTTATGTCGTGGAGAGCAAAGTTTATGGCACAACATGATCCCTTATGAGACAAAAAAACAAAAAAGCAACATTTATAAAAGACCTCAAAACACACATACGCTCTTTAACACTTTGGGCGTAAACTAAGATATGGTTCACAATCTACTTTACTGATTTCACTGATTATTTCACTGATTATTTAAACTGAGAAAAATTAATTAATTCTCACAAAAACAGAATATCCCAAGTTACTAAATAATAAAACTAAATCAACATCAGTGTAAATCAAACTGACGAACGGTTGAGTAAAACAGTGCCATATATTAATTATTTATGCCCCAGTGCATCATGGGAAAGGTCAAATGTGAATAAAATGTTAGCTTAGCATAAAACAATTGCGGAGTATCTTAACAGAAAAGCTCAGTTTTGATTGCATCTTATGTTTTTAAAAATGTTATGTTATTACAACAGAAGGTACGTAAACAGCAATGCGTTTTTTTCAATATTTTGATCGCAAATCATAATATAGAGAGATCCTAGAAAACAGTATTTGATACAGAGTAAATATGACTATTTTCGCCAGTCAGGTTCTCTCAGAGTTTTGAACTACTCATCAGACATTGTTTTCACTTTCTTTGGGGAAAGTTCTTCAGGCAGAAAGCATTAGGTTATCTCTGTTTAAAAAAAAAACTATCTGCCCTCAGACCACTTCAGAGAAAGCATAGCTCCATCCACAGGCATTATCTGTAGGTAAACACACTGAATGTTTATATTTCAAGTGAACCGGTAGCTTATCTGAAACTACAGAGTGAAGCGGAGTCTTGCGTCAGAACAAACAGGGATAATCATCTTTCAGGTTGTGCTTTCAGAAAATATTTTTCACAGCTTGTGTAGCTGCATTTCTGATGACGTCTGGAAATGTCTAAGAGATGCAGAATATTTTTAAACTGATTTATTCTTCAGTCCCAGATAAACAATCTACAGGAGTTCTAATACAAACGTCTGACACTGAAATATATTTACTCAGATTTTACCTAAAACTTTAGTCGGTTCAGTAAATAGTTTAGATTATGCAATGTTAGTTTGTTAAAACAACCTAAGAAATTCAGCTCAAATGGTTTGTTTGAAGTCAAGTAAGATGAATCATAACATATGAATAAACACTTAAATATATTTGATATATAATTGATTGTATACTAATTGATTATACTATATATTTAGGTATACAATATAATGTTGTGTATATATCTGATGTGGAATTAAGTAAAAAAGACCAGCAGATTTGATGTGCTAATAACAAACTGCTAATTGGATTGCAGGAATAGTACTGCCATCCTGCGCTTATCGGGTCTCATTACATAAAGTTATACAGAGATTTGCCGGAGAAAAGGCTTGTTACGCCCTCTAGTGGTGAAATGTCCAGTTCATGTTGGCTTACAGGTTTATACCGTACACTCATATTTTCTGTGGAGTTACTATTTCATTAAATGGTTGTGCTAAAAAACAAGCACAAAAATTACACTCCTATCATATTATCAAATGTGTTCCTGTAGCTCATTTTAGTACAACATAGTGTTGTTGTAGCATTAAGGTCGTGGGTTCGAATTTCTAGGGAATACACATAGTAATAAAAATAATTCCTAAAATGTATTGTAAGTTGCTTTGCATCAATGTGTCTGTCGCATGCATGTGTTTACATACATCAGTTTACAGTTTTTTGTTATGACATTTGTCTGTGTTTGACATTGGAGGCTTTCCTGTTAATATTGCCTCCTAGGAATGACAGGAATGCCTGTCAATGGAGGAGTAAAAGGGAGAGCGGCAGGTTTTAAGCATGCACTGTCTAACCAGATAATCGGAGCGTAAAACCAGAGAGCCATTACACTCATACACAAACACAGCAGGAAGAACAGAACCTGAGAAACAAACCACATGCTCACACACACACACACACACACACACACACACTGAGTCAGCACTGAAGCTAAAGCTGGGCTGCCTGTGATGACCACAGTTGTGGCATGTTTGTTTTCTCCTCAGGGAGAGAGATAAGCATACTGTGTTAGTGTGACCTGCCTTAAAGGAACAGTATAAAAAAGTCAATATATTCTCAAATCAATTTTGATTCAAACTTGTGACTGCCTGTTCTGCGTGTAGCACAAAAGGGGATTTTTGAAGCATATTTTGGCCAGTGTTTCACTACAGTGTTTTGGCAATGTCTCAAAATGGCAAATGTGTTTGCCATATGCAATATATTTACAACACAAAACATATATTTGTAAGACAAATTGCATGGAAAGAGCAACCAGTACAGCTATTCGAAATTTCTCCTTTTGTGTTCCGCGGCAGATTTAAAAAAATATCAGGACGAGGAAATATTAACAGACTTTCTGGTTAAAAAACAATATCGAGGTTAAATTCCTCACCCTGTGACATCACCAAGCTGAAGAGTAAAGAATGAGAAAATGTTGCACACAGTTTCACACAATCTAGCTTCAATGTCAAAAATACATGAGTTTTGTTTTCTAAGCATCACGGCCTAATGGAGTATAATACAGCATTGTTACTTCAAAAGCATAATAATGAAGTTTTTGTAATGTTTTAGTGGATTAGTGGAGCTGGCAGAGATTTGGAGGGCAGTGTAAATCTGTAAAGTTTATTCATCTTTTCATTTCAAAAAGATTTATAAGCTGTGCGCTGTGATATAAATCAAATTGAAAACATTGAGATTTTTATACTTGTGATTAGCATAATGACGAGAACAATGACAACAACATAAAATCACATTTCAAGTTTAATATCAAGTTTTGTTTATTTTTGCAGCACAACACGATCAAAAACTGGGTCAGAAACTAAAGCTGGTCATTGGACCGTTGTTTAAAAATTCTTATAGTGTGAACAATTGATCTTTTTAATCATTATAAAACGTGTAATGATATAAAAAGCTATTTGTCCTCCAAATTTAGGAGTCACTAAAGATAATCATTATCAACCAATCAACATTTGTTAAACAAGGGTAACAGTGAAAGAAATGTTATATGTTGATGGTCTTAAATGGAAGATGGGCCCTAGTCACATCTTTCATATTGATCTTTCATATCTCAGGAGTCTTAAGTTAAGCCTCATTTAAATATCACTTTTACTTAAGTCAATTGTTGACCAACAGTAAGAGTTTAGACCTATAAGATAATGCAGAGACATCTTGAGTCACATGAGTTCATAAGGAATCTTTTTACTGTAGATTCCAGAATACAGTAAATACAGTCTACAGTATACAGACCCTTTCTAAAACGAGAAATTTGGATATGATTTAGGACAATAAGACACTTGTTAAATTATTAAACAGACTGTACATCCATCACTCACAAGCCTGTTTAATATTATCAGATTAAATATTCCATCTACCCTGATTATGGTCCATTAAGGTTCATGCAGGTTTGGAACAAAATGAGGGCGGTGAGTCTTAATATTGGGTGAGCTGTGCCTTTAGGATACCTTATCTTGCTGTACATTCTGCTCACAAATAAAAATGGAATTGATTTTACCTACGAAAGAAAAAAGCAATGGAGCATGAAGGTACAAAAATAAGATTACATTCCACTTCAGTAAGTGAGACGAAGGATATGTACCCTCAGGGGTCTCAACACCCTCCAAAATGTACAGCATCATCTCCTCTGAGGCACTTCCTGTACTTCCTGTGGAACAATACAGACCCCAGGGTCCAGTTTCGACATGGCTTAATGATCCTTAGGGCTTCCATGGCAACCAGATGAAAGATGACGTGATTTTGCAGTGCCTTGACTACGAGCCATATGAGCTCCGGTCTTATAATCGCTGAACAATCACCAAAAAAAGGCCAGAGATAAGACAGACATGTCTGTATTGCCTTTACTGTCTCTTAACTGGAACAAAATGAATTAAATGTTGTTAAGTCTTGTGCATAAAACAATATTAATTTGGAATTGCTCTGGTGTTAATTGGGCTGTAACAAGATTTACTTAAGTCAGTTCATTTCTTAAGTCACTATTTTGGTAACACCTCCAGACAGCTATTTTCTGTACTGGAAAAACACACACACAAGTACAGCTTCCTTATACTTAAAGTGGCTAAGACTGATATCTGTTTCTCAAGATTAGTTTCGAATCAGCAATTAAATCTATTATAAATTTTTCCTTTTGTTTAGCTAAAATCAAGGTTAAACATTTTCAGGGAGATTCCGTTAATTGTAATGAGCATTGAGATCGCACTCATTTTGCTTAAAATATCTCAAGCTATTGATTCTTAAGCCGCGTGTCTCGTCTCTGTACGACACAGATGTTTCGGAGAAGGTGTCGGGCAGGTCATGGTGATCTTGGGAAACTTTTGTCCTTGAGAGTTGCAAAGCTCCACGGTACGTTCCATCAGAGACCCGTACGGACCCCCGCATGCAGGCACCCGGCCTTGGCGGCGAGGAAGGCGACCCTGCGGCAGAGCCAGACGATAAGGCAGAGGAGAGTGAAGGATCTGGCGACACAGATGCTCCTGGAACCCAGAGAAGGGCTCCAGCAGGTGGGCAGTCAGTGTGTAGTCAAACACTGGGCTGTTTGATGCCTGGGCTTTTCTCAGCACAGACCTCAGGGGCTGGCACGCTCTGTCGGTCTGCCTCATCTGTTGCACTTTGTCAGGTGTGATAGGATGGACTGCCCGCACTATAGGACTTTGGAAAGTCAGGCGAGATCCCGGGAACACTCCTGAGGGTTTGGCAGGGGCCAAGTAGGGCCCGTTTCCCTGAACGCTCTGCACCCTGACAGACAGAGCTGTCTGGCCGACAGGTACAAATTTTGGACGGGCGAATGCGTGAGCAGGTTCAGCTGATTCAAACTCCATTTTCTTTGGCCTTTTTGTAAAAAAGGAAAATAATAAGATGCTGAAAAACTTTTAAAGTAACTGACAAATTACACTGACAAATGTATACTTTGGCCATGACAAACGCTAAGCTGTTAACTAACCTGTTTATTATTCATTTTTAAAATGATGGATTTGAACCCCCAGCTAAACTATGGTACATAACTTGTGATGTTACACTGCATATGTCTATTGTTGTAGACGTGGGATTTTGGGTTACGTTTTATGACTTGGGCCAGTAACCAACTAACCTGACAACCTCATAGAGAGATAAAAGGACCAAACAGACTCTCTCATTTCATTCTTCACAACCTCCCACTACTGACTTATTTCTGCTGCTCTGTTTAACTCCCCTTCGTTGGGAGACTTTAATTTTATTTTATTAGCCAGCTGTGGGGGCCGACAGTAACCGAATAAAAATCTGCATGCTCACACTCTCTCTCCGAGTTCTTGGCATCTCCGCTCGCCCTCCCCACACCACACAGCCTCAGATAAATGAGGGAAGCAGAAAAATACTTTCCCCACGTGATCCCGAGACTAACCAGGCTTTAAATCATTAATAAGCAGAAAATGACTCCGCACATATCTGCTGGGTGAGATATCGACTGTGCCTTTTCATTTCTGCTCCGTGAATTTAATGAACAGCCCCCTAAATGCAACAAGAAGTCAAGTCTTGCAAAAAGGAAGAGTCTCCTGCCTGCACAGTGACAAGTATGAAAGAATTTAACCTTCTCTGGCCACTGAATTAATACCACTGAATCTCGCTGGTTTTTTCAGGAGGGTTTCCTGATAAAGGCTGATTTGATCTACAGTATAAGTTAGCAGTTTTCATTGTGGCAGTTTTTTACAGCATAAGATACAGTGTACTTGAAAAAACTGCATGAGTTGGCTTTTTAAAGATGAATTTTTTTTATGTTGAGCTCGGTATGCAGAGAATACATAATCCTTTTACAGGCTTATTTATTTTATTTATTTCCCCAAAAAGTGAAAACACTACGTTATACCATTTACTGCAAAAATCTTGTTCTTCATGTGGATTTTATCCCAGCAAAAATATCTAAACATCTAAACACCAACAAAATCCATTTACTTGAAGAGCAAAATTGTCTGTTCTGTTTGTCCAACCAACAGAAGATAGTTTTTAGATAATTTTTGCAATTCTGTTCGCAGCTTTTGCAAAGCTAGTGATGCAGAAATGACTCACTCCAGTTTGCTGAGATAATTCCAGGAGCTCATACCTGCATCCAGCCCTACAAGGTGGTCTCTGAAGATCTGTTTCCTTCCAGATCTTCCTGGATTTGGTAACTGGTGGGAGTTTAAGGACAGTTTTGCACCCAGTACCTCTCACAATCAGACTGCATCTGACAAACATACCAACATGCATTGATTTTATTAAATAATCTAATCTAATTAAATATGCAAATGATCAAATAATTAGTGATGCATTTAGCCAGTACTGGATCATTACATAAATTACATATTTTTAGTAATTATTTTGTATATATCTATTTATTTTATTGTCTATTTTACTGTCTATTTATTATAGCATGTGGCCACTTGGAATGGCTGTGTTCAGTACCTGGAGCTTATGAGAGGGGGTAGACCAGAAATGACCTCATTCTCCGAAACTATACATGTTCTCATGTCTTTGGCTCGGAGCTTCAATGCGGTCATCGCTGGTAAGCTCTTGTGACTTCGAATGTCATCATCGTCATCTTCATCTCTGATTGGCTCCCTTACACCAGGGAGGCGGGGAAGTCTGGCAATTATATCCTATGCAATACAGTCAGGGAAAAATATATTGCATATTTATACTTATAAGTTTATGTTGCAAATAAACGACGAATTAGATGATGCAGTGTTACCCGGCGCTGCCGGAACGAGACTGGTTCTGAGTAATGTGATGGTACAGGTGACACCTCACGACAGGGGGACTGGCTTCTATGTTTCCTCATTTTCTTGGACTGCCTGTTGACAAGAGAATGTGATATTTTAAAATCATACTGTGCTGTTACACTTCATTACACTTTTATCTGCATTCACCAACTTGAAACAGAAAATCTGATTAAACTGATGAAATAGGACATGTCTAATTAATATATTCATACTGAGGGATTTAAGCTTTAACAACCATGCAGTACTGTATTATTGCTGTACATTTTTATTATTAATTATTATTTTTTTGTCATTGCCATACACTCCTAAAAAGGTCCTTAAAAGGGTTCTTTACCTTAATGCCACAGAACCAGTTTTATTCCCCAAATAACCTTTCACTCAAAGGTTCTTAAAAGTATCCTTGTTTTCTAAGAACCATTTTTTCTTACCTTGCCTAAAGAACCTTTTCCACTACAAAGTACCTTCGGTGCAATCAAAAGTTCTTTAGGGAACCATGCAGCCCAACAGAGAACCTTTTAGGAATCTTTATTTTTGATTGTACAACCGATTTCTAAAAAAAAAAATGAAATGTTTTCCAACACAAGACTTGTTTTTAAATATTTGCATTTTTGTTGCACATTACCGGTCTCCAGTTCCATCCGTGACGAAACTTCTGCCAATAAAACCCATCTCGGCTCTATTTACCCTTGAAGAAAACAAGCAGTTAGAAGCTGAGCCCACTAAGATATTCATAATTACCAAATAAACTTAAATTAATTTCTCCAAACCTCTCCAACCTATAAATAATTGTTTAATTAGAAATGACTCTCCTCTTATCTTTACCAACAGGATTTCAGGAATTCCATTACTGTTGAAGTCTATTAACATATAAATGGGTGTTTCATTGCATAAATTCAACGTATGCACAATGAAAATGTATTTTCAGCCACAGTGGAGATAATTTGTACTTTACTGATACAGCAGGATTGTTATAAATCAATCTCATGCTTTCAGATATTAATCGAAGACAAAATCCACCATGACATATAATGCTCGCCCGTGTCCCTCAATATAAATCACCCATTTTTTGTTTGCTAATAAATTGCCAGTGCCAAATTATTAGTGTTAAATGAACAGCTTTTGCATGGAAACTAAATAAATTAGTGTATTCTTGCGTTTTAGCCAACAAAAGATTTTAAAAGTTCACCATTAAAGATATAAATTGCACACCATTTAGCACAACTTTAATACAGCCTGTGTGCACCTCTTATATCAAAAGATATTAAACAATACTAAAAAAATAGATTAAGTCAAATGTCTTTACCTCAGACATCTAAGGTATTAAAAAAATTCTTAGTAACTTTGTAAACTTACCACAAACATGCCGAACATCAACAGGACCGCTCGGAGCAAGTGCAGACCGCCTCACGCTGAGGACAATTCCCTGTGCTGGAACCCTGTGGTCATTACCATGACCACACCAACAGGCCAATCAAAATCAAGAAAACAAAAGTCTTGGTGGCTGATTGGCCGGTTTTGTCCCAGAACCCCACACGGGGTTAAGAATGACGTCGTCTTCATGTGAAATGATTTGTGAAGGGTCATTAATACCAGAACAGAACTGAAGAACTGTTATTCAAAAACCACCCAAGTTTTTTGACGTTATCTGAGCGATATCATACAATATCATAGTTACTGTATAACTAACTTGTAGTTACTTGGACACAGAATAAGCTCTAACTCCAAAAAAGCACTTAAATCTACAACTAGCCCAAAACTCACATTCCAGTTCTGAGAAATTACCTCAGCGTGCAGATATTTTCAAAATCAGCGACTTAACGGCAGCACACAGCTCGTGTGAGCATCATTAGGGAGATGATACGGGTTATATTGCTCTTCAGGGGGTGAAGTTTCCCTGCATTGTGTGAATCCGGCTTAGAGGTAAAACATTAAGCTTCTGGTTTTAAAGCTGCTACGAGCGACTGCTCAGCAGGCCGCGGAGGGTCTGTCAGCAGCTGGGAGGCGTTCGTCTGCACTGTGGAGGCTTTTACGGCCTCCTGCTGTGTTTTCCCATGGGGCACTGCAGTCAAACACTCCAACATCATCATAAAACACATTCCATCATTAACAATGATTAGCTTCTTTCTTCTCGCTAGCTTACTCACAATGATATTGTTACATATACACACAGTTTGGAAGGAAGTTCCATGTGGAAAAAATATCTTTTCTGTCTTCATTTTAAAATCCTTTAAGATTAAAGCATAAGATGAAATGTTTTAGGGAGAAATTGTTGGTCCCTATATAATTAGTTATGCCGAACAATAAGGACTTTTAAAAAAACAAATGACAATAAAAATGAAATATTAGACAAGCATTGTAGCAATACAACGTAACAACAGCAAAGGAGACACATACAATTGTGGGAATTAAATTCTACATAATATCTACTCAAGCTTCAAATCAGGAGATTTTGAAACTGAGCCAAGAAGAAAGGTTTGTTAACGATCAACTGAACAAAGTTTATAGACTATACTGATCATCCAAAATGGCTAGTTTGTTGATAATTATATATAACTATATTTATCATGATAAACAACAAATCCATTCTTGTCAATCTTCTGAGTTTATTAATCTTATTAGTCTTCTACAGGCTCTTATTAATGTCTAAGATACATGCAATGCAAAAGATATTAAGATGCATACAGCTATACTGAAGTCTGTTGTGACAGCAGCTGGATCTCTAAAATTAACATTAACGCAAAGAACTCTCCTCAGTGATGGTCCGCATCGGTCCTGATGAGCGACCATCGCACCCGTGCATTAGCCCTTGTACCTCCAATGCAAATCAGGCCGCTGAAAATTGGGCTCTAATAGCATTTGCGTGACTCATTAGCGTGCAAATTGGAAGTGGGTTCATTTAAGCTGTGACAAACATAGCTAATGCACTTTCATGCTTCTAGCTGCCCAAAAGCTTATCAAAGACCTGTTTAGCGGGACTCTTCATGCCCTCAAATTAGGATGTGAATCTGCGGCATGTTGACACGCTGGTATTTGAAAGTCTTTGTGAACTTATAAAAACGCATCGCTCCGGCTTGTTCGCCATGCATCAATGACAACGACCTTTGCTGCGTCGCTTTGCTTTTCTAATGATTAACACTGTCAGACCTGACCAGGTCCTCGCACTCGAATCATAAAATAATTTCCGGCTCGCACCAAGTGAGTCCCAACATCAAAGTTATGCTTCAAATGCCCGAGGTGATGGGAGCAGTTTCTTTGACTTGAAAAACCCATTTACTTCTGCCAACATAATGTATTTGGCCCAAGTAAAAAGGAATGAAGGAAAGAAAGTGAAAAAAAATCGTAGGGCACAACCTGATTTTCCTGCTAAATATTGATTCGTAAACCCATCTATTCATTAAGACTACGCAATCCTGAAAACAAGCAGTGAAAGCTGCCTGGCATCAAGCTTGGCATCGGAGCAAAAATGATTTTAAGATGTTCTCAGTTTGTAACTGCATTGGAAGAACCATAAAATAACATTTGGATGCAGGCAGCAATGGACCTTTTATTGATTTTTCACTCAAGAACGTTGCCATACTGTCACACTTCATTTGATGTAGAATGTGTTGCGCACATGACCACAGAAATCAACCTAGACTGCATTTCCTGTAGTTCGTGGTGTCCAGGGTATCAAATTCAAACTTTAAGCACCTGTCGCACTGCTGTATGGTGAGACGTACGATTTTATTGATGATTTGTGAACCTGCAGAAACAGTATCCTCAAGGAGAAAACTGTACACTAAACAGCACAGAGAGCACTGCACTCTGTAAAAACTCTCTTAAAGAAATCTCTGCGGTTTTTAACCCATTTTACAGTCAGTGCAAACAAGGAAGCAATTTGAAGGAATAGCTCACCTAAATATTTTAATTTTTCAAACGTTTCGTCACCTTCATGTTGTTACAAATCTGATTTTTTTTTGCTGTTTTTCTTTTTGCTCACTCGCTCGTATACCTACAGATCACCTGAACACAATACTTAAATCACGTGGACTGCTGTTTGTTTTATGAAAAAGAACGTAGACGTTCTGTTATAAACGTCTCCTCTTGTGATCAATCAAAGAAACACACACATTTGTAACCACATGAGGGCAAGTAAATGATAGAAGTTTTATTTTTTTTTGGACAACTATTCCTTTTGGAGTAGCCCAATGGATCCGGTACCACCCTTACAGTTTCGGAATACAGTCTAGCACCTAAAGAAAGTATATTTTCCACTCGTTTTATTCACATATGTGCGTTCCATACAGGGCAAATATTTTCTCATAACAATGCTTGATGTCGTATTTCACCTCTATATGCTTGAGCCAAACAAAACTGTCATCAAGTTTAAAAAAAGAAAGAAAAATATGCTAATCGTGTGCAGCAGAATTTTTGTTTGTCTGGGCGCGTGATGCATGCTGACGACGCAGAATTTTGCAGACAGCGGGAATGTAATGAAATGCAATGGAAAAAACGAAACAGTTACAAGTTCAATGAAATACTTGAACTACACCTCTTTAGTATAATATTTCTAAGACTTATCTCGCTCTGTACTCACCAACAGTATAAAGAGATGACATTCAAATAGTACAAAAAGCTAATAAAACTGGTCTGATAATAAACATGACAAACGGTCTTGAAATTATTCAAACTGCTATCGTTTACCCTCGTGGATCCCAATTTGATTGGTCTGCAGCATAAAACGTAAAGAACAAATCTCCCATGGTAACGCAAATACTGTGGTTCGTTTCTACAGCATCAGTTCATTACAGATGAACGAGTCAGTCTCTCAGCTCCGCATCTCTGAAAGCTGTTTGTCGAGATACCTACAGATCCTCTGGAATAATAAAAATGAACAAGAAAACAGGAAGAAACAAATTGTGGGGGAGGAATGAAGAACAATGAGCAACTGAAGCGATTTCTTGTCGTTTATAGAAAAACACAAATAATGTGGTAATAAGCTTTAAAGCTTAAGAGAATAAATGTCCTTTCACAAGTTTTCTCGATATTCGATTTTCGTTTTCCTCCTATTCTGGATTCAGTGCAATGCATGGAACAATACAAGGGTCCCCCAGGATTAGTTTTCTTTGTGGATTTTTTTTCATGAGCGGCGGTCGTTGGCATGGTTGTTTAACTGGTGTCCATGGATTCCATGTTGGCGCTGGAGGAGTCCCTCTGGATGCTGTCAAAGATGGCGGCGAGCTCAGGGTTGGAGCTGATCTGAGATTGGAACTCGCTCATTAAGGGGCTCTTTTCGGCCTCCGGGATGGTTAGCAGGGCCACCACTGCCCGCATGGCAGATCGTTTAAGCTCGTCCTGCTTTTCAAACTCTTGCTTCACAGAGTTCGCCTTCACCTGAGGAGAAACATGTTTTGAGTCAATTCCATACACAAGAAAATGTATTACAGTGAATAACTTTGAATGTTTTCCCCTTCCTTTTAAAGATTTAAATAGTTTAACTAGTACTTCCCACAAACCCATACTTCCCATGGGCTTTTTTTCCATGTTTTTTGAAAATGCAGACTAAGTTTGAACTTGGCTACAAAATGGCTTTAGTTTTACAATTTTAAATTCTGACATTTTGCCACTTTTTTTAATAGGGAGAAAAGGTGGGAGTGGGATTAGGTAATGTCGCTAGACAGATTCAAACTTTCTTTGCCCATCTGAGCACCACAGATCAAAACGCCAGCTCGTATGCGCTAACTGCTAAGGCACTCCTTTAATTATCTCAGTATCTTATTGTGTTTCCTAAATACTTTGCTTACTTTTGTGGTGCACGTTGCCCTGAGCGGCTCTACGAGTCTGTCCAGCCTTTGTAGCACTGCACTGGGACACAGAGTGGATAACCTGGCTAGCATGAGAAACGTCAGCATCTATAAAGACAGTAATGAAGAAAAAAAAACATCAACCTCATTAGTCATGAGTCTGCGCATGCATTGCTGGTAGACTTTATCATAGGCATCCCTAGTAACTAATAATTGGTGGTAGATTGGTAGTTAACTCTGTAACTTCCACTTTAAAATTGTAGGTAAACGATTTAAAAACAAAATAAGGCATATTTTCCTGTACAAATGTAACTAATTGCATTAAAATGGACCGGCTTTATTATCATGCAAGTGTACCCGGCAATAAACACATTTAAAAGTTGGACCACCTCATTTGTTGCCAATGTATTATGCATCAAGTCTTTGATATGACCGCACACGGCATCTTTGTTATTCAATTTGCTCTTTCATCTTCTGTGCTCACTGCATGATCTGCATGGCAAAAACCCTCCGTCTCATGCAACATTCAGTCTGAAGTCTCACCTTGATATCGTAATGGTCCTTAAGTCCATCTTCAACGTGGTTTAGGAATTCAAAGATGTCAAGTCTATCCAAACAGCTGTCTAACAGAGTGTACATGCACTCAAACGCAGCCTTCCTGATATCCAGTCCATCATCCACCGTGTGTTTGAATGGACCCATCTCCACCTAGAATGAAACATGTATTACACAGCTTAGAGGGTTGAGAAGTAAACAGTAGTAGGAGGACCAAGAATGGCCTTCAAAAGGCAGCTTACCTCTCTAATCAGTTCCTTGCGCACTTTGGTCTCATTGTACAAATGCGGGAGGACGGTATCCAGTAGGTCCCGAATAAGGGAAGGTTTGTTATGCGCAGCAGAGTTGAAGGTAACTAGAGCCACTCTTCGCACGTTGAGGTCGGGATCTTCCAATGTTTTCAAGAAATCACCTAAAACACAGACAGAACATTTCAGACGCTTGTTGGAGAAAGTATGTTTTGTGCAACTTTAAAAATGATGCAAAATCATAACATGAATTTGAACAACAATTTTGAATTTCATTCCTTGGCCAAAAGGATTAAATATTTTAAGCAGGAAATAAATGAAACAGTTGATGGTGCTACATAGTTTGAATGCCAGACACCAAATCTTCTTTGGTGTCTGGCATCTTTATAACTTACGGTTTAACGAGCGGACAGAGGAAAAACAAAAGAGTATATAAACAGACTTGTGCTACACATTTTTTAGTTCTAGCCCTTTAAAAGGACCTTGGAAAACAGATAATGTTCTGATGAAACGTACCTATGCAGTTTTTAAGAAGGGGGTCAATCGTCTGTGGATGATCAGAGATGGTGAATTTAACAGCCGTAACTACAGAGCTTCTGGCGTAGGATGATCCTGATAAAAGAGAGAATTCAATCAAAACTATACATCAAAAGATACATACGAAAGCATAAAACTATAATCTAAAAAAAAGATTTAACAGATTTAACAGGCAGAGTTTTGAGGATCACCTGATAACAGATAGCCCTTTAGCCTGGGCAGAAGAGTCTCTGGGTCGATGAGGGTTAACTTGCCCAGGCATTCAGCTACCACATTCCTCGTGCCTTCTTCTGTGCACTCACAATGTTTGAGCAGCAGTGCCCACACGCTTTCCACATATGGTTTGAGGCCTGCCACTGAAGCAGAGCTGATGATCTCCTTAAGTGAGTGCAAGAGCAGGTACTGTCGCTTGGGCTGACCTGAGATCTCTTGCAGAACAAAGGGGAGATACTCCGGGAGGTTCCCCACGCTGATGCTACCTAATGCGTAGGAGGCTGCTGATTTTACCTCTTCGCTGGCTGAAGAGAAAGCATCCAGGATAACGGTTTTCAGCTCAGGCTGGCTGCTAAGATCCACGTGATGGCCGACCTCTCCCAGGGAAAGCAGAGCCAGCAATCGGATGGAGTCGGTGGAGCGCGAGTTCTTCACGTCTTGGATGAACTGACCCACCACCGCAGGTCCCTCTTTAGGGCAAGCGCGTGTCAGAGCGGCCACGCATTTGGCAATAGAGTAATATGATTGCTTGTGGGTGAGAGCGGCGCTCTGGGCGTACACCGGACCTGTTAGCATACGTAGCAAGTCCATGTAGCCTAAACTGGCGGTTCCCGTAGCCACAAGTGCCTGGAAGAATTCCAGCATGGCGCTGAGGGCGCCACCTTGCAGCAACGGCGAACGGACCAAAGCTATGAGCTCGGCTAAGATAGAGCCGCTAATCTTGGACAATGAGTCTGGGTGCACTCGTGCAAGCGTGGTCAGGAAGCTGATGGCCATCTGAGAGACATGCATGTCACTTTCATTTATAAGAGGCGGCAGTTCAGCCAACACAGCATCGATCATGGCTGGCGTTACGCTATCGTTGTAGTTCTTAACTAAAATGTCCAGGGCAGCTAGCGTACTTAGCTTCAACGCTCGTTGGTTTTTACGCAGAAAAGAGGCAAGAATTGGAACGGCCTCACCTAAGATGGGTCTCAAGTTGATCTGCAGCGGTGAACCAGCAATGAGAGTAAGCGCTTTAACAGTGGTTAGCCTTGTTATTTCATTCTTCAGACGTTCCAGAAAGATGTGAAGAGTGCCTGGCAGGTCTGGACCAAGGCTGTTGCCAAGGTTACAAATAATCTGGCCCATACAGGAAATAGCCCGCTCTTTAACTTCCTGGTCAATATCTGCAGCCTTCAGCCTTTTGATGGTACAGGCGAAGAGGTCGCTGATGTAGGGCGACGCATCGAAAGCATCAGGTTGATCGAGGGGCCTAATGACTTTGACCAACTGCTGGGTGACCAGCAGGGCTTCGGAGGTGATCTTATAAAAAGGATCACCTACACAAGCAACTACTGGAGGCACTATAGCCTGAACATGGGGGTGGAAGACTTGAGGCTGATGGTTGCAAAGGATCACGTACAAGCAGGATAAAGCATCTATCTTCAGGTTCGAAGAGCTTGACTTATCGTTGAGAGAAAATATGATTCCTAGATGTCACAAAACAGAAAAAACAAAATCAACTACATCGCTAAATCCCAAGCAAAGACCCTAAAGAGAGACTTGGCATAATGGCTACATCAGATTTGCAATGAAAAGGAAGCAACATTTCAAAGTTTACCCCACGGCAGCTTTATAAATGTCACACTTGTCCAGAATTAAGCATGTGATCAGCGCAGGAAAAATTCTGGTCGCTTTAACATGCGGCATCTTGCCCGTGGCGCATACCTGGGATGAGAACTGGAATATGCTGCGTCAGGGCCCCTGGCAGCACATTCACCAGTTCTGTCAGCATGTTGAAGCAGCACTGCCTGGTCTTAACACTCTTCTCTTTCATCTGTTTGTGCAACGCTTTCACTATCATGGACACCTGCAAAGGAACACATGATATATTGTCTTCAATGTCCCCATAAGTAATCTAAAGTAATTAGGGAGCAAAAAGTGGAGGAGCCAGTGGTTTTAGTCTACCAATAGTCTTTACTGTATGTTATGACATATCTCTTGTTAAAAGAATGATTACATCCTTTTCTAGATCAGTGACAAATGTATAGGGTCAAATATTTGTTTTGCCCTTACTGAGGGCTAAAAAGTGTGTGTAATGGCAAAATCGCAGCCAACCGGATTGTGTTAACAGTTTAATAGAAAAACAGATTTTATTTAAATCTTGTATGTTACATTTTATGGAGCAGGACTTAATTAATAAGATCTAATCGTGGGCGTGGCTACATAGCTAAATATTCCCACTGTGTGAGCCTGTTGACGGTCACAACTAGTTAAGACAAGCAATCTAATACCTGGCCATACCTGGTTTGGCCACAACATCAACAAATTGGTGCTGTTACAAGCTTTAGCCATGATCAACACCAATCCTGAGCCATTTTAAAGTTGGTACAACGTTGACAGGTTGCATCTTTCCTCACCTGGCTTTGAAGCATTGTGAGAGGAGTTTCCCCCTGTTCCATAGCATCTGGGTCACACAGCCAGCTCTGGGCCGGACGTGTCTGCTTTAGAAGGGACAAGTAGGCGTGAAAAACATCTGCTTTGACGTTTTCTTCCCTTTCTTTAAAGCGGGCGATGAGCGCTGGCGAAACGGTGCGGTAGAACTCGGGTAACATCTCATGTCGTGTGCTCACCACAGCGTCCAGGCACTTGGCTGCCGCTCTCCTCACTTTCCAACTCATGTCGTCATCGTCGCTGTACTCATCATCACTTCCTGTTTGGATCACATGGGTAAGATAATGTGTATTCCAATTGGTTGCAAGTTCAACTGCTAAATTCTGTACCATTTATAGGGTTAAGTATTAATAATGGCCATAGTAGTTGACATTTCTGTAGACATGTCGGAGTTCTTTGTTTCCAAGCAAGCAGTGCCAAAAAGATCATCTTTGTCAATGCTCACAGGCTGTCAAACATATGGACAGCCAAATTCCCTGAACTCTGCAATTCAAAGAGCGTGGATCTCTTCTTCAAGAACAACAAACACACCCTCAAATCTGCTGCCAAACCCTGTGAGCCAACTCCAGCTGCTGACAAACTCATGCACAGCGAACACAATCAATAATTAAACCTGAAAACAGCAAACAGGTACGAATATGACTTATGGATGAAAACGACGGATTGCAGGAAAGATCAAGCAGAAACCCGGCAGTCACGTTCAGGCAACAAATCTTTCCTTTAAAAGTTTGCATAGGGGCTCATTACTGCCTGCTGCTGTCAAAATCTGCAGTGCCCTACCCACATTTCTTTAACATCTTCAACATGAAACGTCCCATCCCATCCCATCACTGTTACGCTTCCTACATGCAACATTGAGTACATTCACACTTAGTTCACTTCATGACACTAATGGCTGAAAGAGAAAGATGCTTTTCAAGCCAAATAGCAGAACCACTGTCAGAATCGGTGGCTTGACATGCACATGCATTTAGGAAGGAGAAAAGGTGCCTGTCTAACTTCAGACGTCTCTGATGTGACACTCGTAAAGGACAGTGCAGTTAAAACGTTTCAGCCTGCCTGGATGTTACGGGACAATCTCCACACAAAGGCAATCTCAGTGCCAGATTCATCAGCGGCGAAGGCTTGGGCATTATTCAAAGCCGCTAGACTGGACCAATCCCAGCCCTGCCTTTGTTCTGATAACAAACTGATTTCTGATGGTCTGGCACCGCTCTCCTCAGATGTCTGATGTCTCACATCCTCAAATACGAACAGACAACAGATTGTCTGAGATGTTATCAAGAGGCTGCACTCCCTCGCGTTATTGGTTTTTAATCTAAAGTGAGACCCCCCCCCCCATATTAAGGAGAGCAATAACTCTAGGTTTGTTGTTATTGATGTTATGCATTTTTAAAAGCAGAGGCTGGCACACGTCAGAGCTAAAACCAAGCTGGTAACTTACAGCTAAACGACCCGTACGGGTCGGGAGATACAAATCCTCCTTTCCTGAGAGAGTGAGGAGAAACGAGTCTCGCCTCATACCTTGGTAATCTTCATCTACGCCGTCGGCATCCATCGCATTCTCATCTTCGTCCTCGTCGTCATAATTGTAGTTGGGGTCGTAGGTCAGGTATTTCAGACAGATGCTAATGACTGCAGGGACGTGTGGGTAGACTTCCTTTGGACACCTGAGAATCAGAGGTGACGGGTTTGCGTTAGGTAAACGTATGCAATCAATCTGCATAAGTCACAGAACAGCTGCACAAAGGAAAGCTTCAAGGTTACAGTTTTTCATTGGCCATGTCTGTCCTCGACCATCGACCAGACCGTCTTCAAACAAAGAGTGATCCGCATCCCACGGCCTTGACTACAGTTGCTAATGAATTGTGTGAGGAAAGCCATCAAATTTAAAACGAAAGCGGCAGGAAAACTGAAGCTGTCACAGAGCCAATCCCAGGAGCTGATGCCAACACCAGTCAAATTTATAACTTCTCATACCACATCCAAAACAAACGTTACCGAACACACTTCTAACTAAAGTTAAATAAACAATGATATCCAGTGTTCTAATATTTATTAAATAAACATTGGTCTGAGGTTTCCAAATAATTATTCGCGCAAACAGTCGGAAGTAAAATAAAGAACAAACAAATTAGAACAAACAAAACAGAACAGCAGCAGAATAAACAAGAGCAGTAAACAGTGAATAAAGATTTTTAAACCATCATAAAGAAAACATTTGGAAAACAACAATTTAATTTGTCTAGTTTAAACAGTTTTTGTTTAAACTTTGTTGTTTAAACATGCTTGGTAAAGCAGAAAATGACAACTTGTGTTTTATAAATAATTAAAAAGCACTGCCTTCTCGCTTTCTGGAAATTAACGCATAGGCTGTAATTGAGCTAACTGACTTCACATTACAATATTGTAGAAAAGCCGGTATTGTTACATTTGACATTTCGACAGAGAACTGATTGTTTTAAAACAAAATAAAAACTGGTTTTCAACCTCACCCGCAGGGAACAGCAAGCGAAACATTATTAATACCCCACTATGACAGTACGCTATTCCTGGTGTGAATTATGAATTATACATCAATATAAACACTACCCACTAGACAGCCGTACACAGCGCAAGACAACTTAATAACCCGAGTGAAGATAGCAGGTGAACCCTCAGCCTCTCTCAACGACCGTAAAAGTCCTTCACGCGCCAGTGCGTACACACACGCCAGTATTAAATGTAGACTAACCTCCTCACAAAGGATTCGAAAGCTTGGATGCAGTATTCCCTCAGCTCGTCGTCATCCACATTGCAGAACTTTACCACCAAGGGGATGATCTTCTCCAGGTACTCGCCTGCAGGGATGGAACCAGGATTATTATATACCACTGTCTATTTCTTACAGTGTAAGTGGATGGGGAGCAGGAAAAAAAACTGTGGTCACTATCTTTTCACTATATAGAGTAAAGCCTTTCATGTTCCATACAAACACAATGTCATATGGGCTTGTAACAACATGAGGGTGAGTAAACTATGAGATAACAACTTTAACTTTTGGGTGAACTATCCCTTTTTAAAATCACATAGCAAGAACGCTTCATTAAGACGTACTAATGACTTTGGAGAGCAGCGAGATTTAGCCCTTGCTTTTATCTAAGAAACAATCTTGAAAAGACAAAAAGTCATTAAAATTAAAACAGTAACGCTGTTGAAAAGATAGCTGCGAAACAGCTTCGAGTGCATTCCACTGAAGTAATCTAGCGCATCTTAATCGCAGCTGTCTTTGATTCATCAAACATGGGGGTAATTGGCTAACGGTGGAATGGCGCACCAAAGCAGCAAACCTAAATGATTTCTATTCGTTTTATTTGTGCCAAACGGCTCGCCTTGGCAGCGCAGCAATGGGACAACTTTGATGACAAGGTGACAGGTAATAACAACGGACTGGAGATTGTTCCATCACCTGTCACGCAACAACATTCTGGCAATTTGTTCGGTCAAACTCCAAGGAGAGCTGACTTCAAGACAGCATCCCTTATAGATAACTGCACATTCGGGGTGGAAATGCAGCAATAGTTGTGAATGATTCTAAACAAAGCATTTGACTGTCGCACCAACGTTTGAGTTGTGGAAAGAAACTAATTAAATGCCTTTAAATGACGTCAAAATCGGTAGAATTGCAAGGTACTTTAAGATATCTAAATTAATTTAATTGCAAGATTCCAACTACTTTAAATATCCAAATGTGCTTATCGCAATGTTTTGCAATAACAAAATGATTTAAATTAATTTTTTTAAACAAACTTTACAAAGTAGTATCATATTGAATAGCACATTTTATCACCTGCATATCAAATATCGCATTTGTCTTAAATATCCCGCGGCTCTGGTCTTGTCAATGAAGAACTAACACAGAAAATGATGGTGCACCTCAACCTCAGTAACTTTATGATTGCTCAGACTGATGAGCGGCTGAAGTGAAATGTAATCAAGATTCAGTGTCAACGCTGCTGACCTCAATCTAGATTGAACCGTTTTCTATCATAATAAAGGCTGCAGGAGCAAAGCATCAAGCCAGAATTCAGAATATTGTTACACGAATCCATTCACACGATGCTTAGTACAAAAAACAGCCATTGTCAGTAATTGAACCGTGTTCATTACAGACCTCAGAAGATGGCTTTGGTTTGCTTTATGCTCATTCTAGCCGAGGCTAAATTACAGCATTGGTGATAAAACTAGCCACCTATTGCACTTAGCGCACGCTAAGATTGCTTCCTGCACTTAAGAGTAACCGAGATGAGGTCTCGAACCCTGAAGCCATTACGTTAACTGAGGTCTGCAACAATGGGGGAGCCTCACCGATTCTGTGGCCGGCCTGTCTGCTGATGGCGGCGATGCACTGGATGTAAGTGCGTGTGGTGGACATGGAATCGTTTCGCGAGAGCTCGGACAGTAAGTGCTCAATGAGGTCGACGAAGACCAGGTTTCCGCAGCTCATGACCAGATGTCCCAAGGCAATGATGGTCCTCTTCCTCACCGCCAGGCGTGGACTTGTCAACTGAGGCAGCAGACAGCTCAGAATTGAAGGGTGGAAGTTCACTAAGAGACCTCCTTGTCTGGTTGAACAAAGAGAAACAATGAAAGGGTTATGGGGGGTTAAGGGGTATGGGGGCCACATGCTGACTGTTATCCTTAATATTTGCCTGTTTATTAGAGAGATAGAATATTGGCATTCCTTATACTTAATTTCACAACATTTACTACGTATACAGTGCATAGCAAGACATTTTACAGTTTTGTATTGCAATCCTGATGCCACTTATTAAATAAACACATGCAATATAATGACGTGAGAGCAACAATTTAGCGCATTACTGTTTTAAACATTTACTGTTACATAAGACATACTGTTTCAATACTTTCATACTTTTTAAAACAGAGAACATATACTGTGCATTAAGCAGTATTTATTCCATTTGGAATAAAGCCAGACATAGTTCAGAATGAAACAGATCAGGGTGTGTTGCAGACAAGACTCAAACCTGCACGAGCACCAAGACTGATTGTGTAGGAAGCACGCGGGTAACCACTTATCTATGACTTGGACAAAATTCAGCCCTAACACAACAAAATTCCTGCATTCCGATGATGCTTTGTGGCTTATTGGCATTTTCAACACCAAGGTTGTGGGTTCAATTCCCAGGAAACACGCAACCTGGCAAAACGTACACCCTAAATGCATTGTAAGCCACTTTGGATAAAAGCATCTGGCAGATTCAAGGGTTCATCATTAGCTAATGCACACCAGCGAGCCGAGAGCCAATGACTGAGCTAATAGGCCTACAAGTATATTCAGCTCACTGAGCTGTAAAAAAGACAACCCGAGAGGTCCCTATCGTCTCGGAAGGGTGACGCGCCTTTACGCGCGCACAGACACATGCAGAACGACCAGGTAGAAGCTCATGTGCGCTCAGATGCAATCGGTCAAAACAAAAGATGCAGTCGTCACGCGGCTGGCCTGTCATACCTGCACAGCATGTCTGCCATGATGTCCAAAGCTTCCAGCTGAACGGAGACATCCTCCTGCTTGGCAATGGCACTTGTGAGACGGCCTGTAATCTTTTTGCAAACGCTAGCAGCAAGAGCAGAGCCTGAAGGGAAAGAAGCAAACTTAGAAGAGAGAACGACTGGAATCTGGAATGAAAGGTAGGGTGGGCAATATTAGAGAGGCTAGCGATAACAAGCTAGCTTTGAAAGCATGAGATCCTGCCCTTCCTTCAGAGGCTCTTTAATACCATGCCCCCTCCAACACATCTGCCGGTCATACTTTACAAACATAGTTTGACAGGCAAGGAGGACATCCTATCCTTGTATTCCAATATTTTATGGTCCTGTGCCTTTCACAGAAGTACATATGGAAGAAATACATAGAAGAAATAGATCTAGATTAAACTTTCAACCAGAATAACAGAAAATGTTTCTGGAAAAGACTGCCTACCATGCCTGTAAGCATGTCCTTATGGATAATTAAACTTTTTTGTCTTTAGCACATGATGGGAAAAAGTGAATTGCATTGGAACAGTTGGAATGTTGTTGGAACGCTGTGGAAATATTTGCATTGACACCATTATGACATTGAGCAGGAAAAATGTGGCTTTACCGCTGGAGGCTGGCGGGAGTTCTCCAATCACCGTCTTGAGACCGATGCTGGAAATATCCCGAAGCTGCTCTTTATCCGACAACATGTTTGTGCACAACGTATCGACGATGGTTTCGACCTGGTACTCCTTTACTTTACTGACAAGTGGGCCCAAACTGCGACAAATAAAAAAGTCTTTTTACTGTGATCTGTAAAATACTTCATTGAGCGAAAAGTCTAATATTGAAAGTGAAAAGTGAAGTGAAAGTGACCTATTCGTCTGAATATTTACGCATGTTTGTATTAATATATTCACGATATGGACTAACTGTCATTGGGTTTATAAAGAGACGCTGCAAGCAAACTTGTATTTCAACACAAAGACTAAATAGACAAACAGCGAGAGACAGAGCGAGATTACGGCATGTGATTTATGCAATCTTTTCAAAACTATCTAGTTTAAAAATAAAGATCCTGAGGCTAATAACAAAGAGAACAAATCAACAAACAACAACACCTCTCACTAAATCACTGTGGCACAAATCAATTTTACATTAAAATGTTTTGCATTAAGAAGGAATGCGACAGCAAGCTGATGAAGGACAAACTCAAAACACATAAACAAAAGATGTTTGTAATTGACATACCACAGCATCAAAATGCTTACCATTTTACGGCAAGATTTTGAACTTCTCCATTTTTATCTTCCAGGAGCTTTAGGATCATCTTGACCACCTTTCGTTCGCTGTCGTCATCCAATTTTATGGAGTCTTTCTGCAACTCGGACATCAAATCATTGGTGGCCATGAATCTAAAAGGCAAAGAAGAACGACTCAAACATGTAGCCTTATTAAAATGTAATACTAAGCTCCACCTTTGAAACAACTTTGTCGACTGACCAATCCCCATGCTTACATTTTAGCCCCGCCCACCCAACACAAAGTGGCCTCTTTTGTGTTCCAATTTATTCCCAATAGATACAACTACATTCCACCCTACATTTCCTTATTCAATATTCTGTTTCATAAATCACATTACTAAAGCATAATGGGTTACGTCACCTTATGTTGACTGTAAGGTCATTTAAACGAGCTCTATTCAGTCAACACTCCAGTAATGTTTAAGATTAAGGCCCTTACTCGGACATGTTACCCATGGGTCCAGACCCAGTGACACACTTACATTGTTAGGGTGTTTCACCTGATTTTCAGCACTAACAGAGCATCTTAAATTGTAAAAAATGACCCTGCTTGATCCGTTTGAAAAAAACAGCCTTAAGGTGCAAACCACCTGTACAGCTTTCCGGTACGAAGCACCAAGCAGCCGTTACAATGACAAAAACAGACTGACTGAAGCATTTTTGCCTTTTCATCTCACTTGTCATGGCTTGCTAAATTCATAATCCACTTCTGAGCTGAAACTGGAGTGGATTAAAATGAAATCTTGTCTTTGGGTGCCAACATCAAAGCCACAGTGCTTGAATCTCGCATGTGATGAGGAAAAACCTTCTGCATACATTATTACGTGCCATCTCTCCCTCACGCAGTCCTAAGAGCTGTCGTTTGGCATGTGTTTGAAGACACGGAATCTCTTATTCCGGCGAGGGCTCAAGTAAGGATGAATAATGCATGAGACGCGCACGCGCCGACGTTGGCGCGAGAAAACGAACGGCAAAATTAATGCACGCCCCAATGCCGAAGACCCACAGCGGTGTGTAAGCAAAATGTTCCCGGGGGTAAATTCCTGTGAAATTCAGAAAGGGCTGGAATGAAAACAGCCATGATTTGACTGACAGGTACAGAATATAATACGAAGTCTTCAGTCAAGTACTACAGCAGGAGACTTGAAAAATATTAACCTACTTATGACAGCTGGTGAATAAGAAATTTATCAAAGGTGGTTCTCAACAACAGAAGCATGGAGGACTATAATGCAGATTTAAATAGAATAGATCACGTATGTGCTATGACTAAATGATAATTATTAAACACTTCAGCTGCAAAAGAAATAATACTAGTGGTATTAACCTAAACAAGGTACGTTGCTGCGTGACCCGACAGCACTCATGACCAAGCATTCTCAGATCAGAGACACATCAGAGAAGTCACTGAGCGAGTGGTTTTGCAATTTATTTAATATCATACCGGTAATGGAAACGAGTCATTGATTTTTTTTAAGAAATGACATTCCTTGTTCAATATTGTTAAACCACTGCTCACACCTGTGACCTATACAAGCTCTGCAGAACGCAAACACTACACGAGCCTGATTACTTCACAAAGTTTGCATTTGTGCAAATGTTTTTCATCTGCCAATTGTACAAAATAATACGAAATATTGGTTTTCAAACCTGAATAGTCAAATTCACAGGTGGCATATGTCACGCGCTGCAGATCGCTGTTATTATCGCAAACCTGATCAAAGAAGTCGTACATGAACGTCAAACAATGTATTATTGACCCTTCAAACATAAACATAAGAGTGTAGGTGTCTTTAAAGTAAGTATGAAACATATAGCAAATTTTATGATTACACATTGACCAAGCTTATAAGTTGGCAGGTAACGCTGCTACTCTTTGCCAACTTATCTGACCACAAGAACGGGATCCGATACAAAATACATCATATCACATTAAAAAACGAATTTTGCACCCATTAATTGTTATGTATGCAAGTTTATTCAGTGAAAATCCTATCTGGTCAGTTAGATCAAGTCGAGCTGCTGCTAACCCGCTAGCCGCTAACTGGCTAACATTCACACTAAAATCCTGCAAACACTTTTTGACAGCTTCTATTCCAACAAGCATACGCAAATTAACAAATCGTGTCTGTGATCATAAGGCTCGCGGGTGTTTTACAAGCTATGTTAATACATTTAAACAAACAGCACGCGAGTCTGACATGCTAGGCTAACTAGCTAAACAACAGTCGCGCGACTCGCGGCCTGAAACTTTCTGCGATCGCTTCGGTTTCTCATTTTAACATTATAAACGCGATCGCAAGCTCTCCGATGCACACGCATGCACTTTTGCACTCAGTGCACACATGTGAAACAAAACTGACCTGAAGTCCTTATCGCTGGATGTCATTTTCTCCAAAAGATTAGAGATGTGGTAGGAGGCGCTCGCCATGTTTGCAGTTAGGTAAACCACTTGTGTGTCTGTTTAGGGCCAGAATGATTTAGTCCGCCTCTTTCTGGAGGTTTGCAAGGGTTTCGAGTAAGAAGACGGTCCAGATTTTGATTTGAAGGCAGGCGATCAACAGATCAGCAGAAAAGGCTGTACGGTAAAGAACAGACGCGCATGCCTTGAGTTTGGATGGGTTTGAATGGAGGTACTGCTCGCTTCTGCAGGAGGGAGGAGCTGCGACTGGACACCGCTGTCTATGAGAGGATAGAATTGAAAGTGTGGTTGTGTTTCGAAATCTAGTGAGCTCTCTACCTAGGGACGCTCATATGATGCGCACCACTGTTCAATTTTAACGTTTGGATCCGGTGATACACGGAAATACTCGATTTAAATAATTATTTAAACACTCGATTCAAATATTAATTTTAATCCTTTATTCAAATGCTCCTTTTAAATACTTTTGAATTTGATTTGAATACACCATTTGAATACTTGAATACTCGATTTGAATACTCAGTTCTAATACTCAACGATGCTCAAAACTTCGATTACGACACCTGTAGTGCCCCACAAATGCTGTCTATGTAGGGAGTTCATCGGGGTTTGATTCACAGTCTTTAACGTTCTCTGTTATGGTATGAAGGAATGTGGTATCTTCAGCATGGCTCACTAATAGTTTTGGGTTTGGTTGTGTTGATTGAAACAGGCCCGAACATTAACACATAACCAACAACACCAGTTTACTCACAGTAGCCTTACACACACACACACACATATGCATATTTGTTTAAACATATGTTTATGTTCTTAATGGTTATGTTCTTAATAACCTAATTTAAGTGTAATTTTTCTTCCCTTATAAGTCCATATGAAAGGTTCCACCTCTGGACCTGCTGTTAGGTGAACCTTCTACCTTCTGCTGAACCTTCTATGGTACATTCATCTTGTCCTTCAGCATGTCTTCATTGAAAGTCTCTATTCAACGCTTACCCTGTTCCTGATGAGGAATGTAGAATGCAGTGTTCCTCGTCCCTCATCTCAACTGCTTTCCTGAGATCATCCGGGACGGATGAATAGGAAGGAAGATCAATGCGATTTTCATCATTCCTGTGTGATTGTCATGGTCCCGTCCTTGTAATAAAAAGGTATTTTTCATTTCCCTTTATTTTTCAGTTCATCTAGGATATCTATACTACATAGGAATTTCTATACTATATAACATGTAAAGCATTTTTTTATTTATTATTTTATATACGTCACATATTACCGTATATACAAGGATCCTAACTTTCTGAGACCACAATGAAATATTTAAACCTCAAATATTAATAATGAATGAATGAATTATTAAACCTTAAAATAATTACACTTAACTAATCGTAAGATTATTTTTAATAAAATTAATTTGTATACAATTATCATAATTTTTCATTAAACATTTTATGCAAATATTTTCTACTGTTAGTGGTCTTAGACTTTTTAACCCCACTGTTTAACACTTTTTTATACACTTTTTACACAGCGTATAATGTTCTGAATATAGCGCATCATATACAGAGGGAGAATATAGAGTCATATAGAGCATGTATATGTTTATAGTCTATGAGATTTCGATGCATGTTGTGTTGGTGCATGACATGTGTTTCTGATTCACAGCAGCCAGCCATCCTGCATCGTCTGACCCAGTCTTGCAGTCCAAAAAACTGCATGCAGTATTACAATGTCCTCTTTCATTTGTCTCCGAGATCAACTATGCTACAGTTAGACGCACTGCACATTGTTTTTTCACTCAGCAGGAGACAGGAGGTCAAATATAATTAGGATTGCAATTATAGCACTGTTGGCGGTGCGTATTGCGCTCATGCAGCGGAACGCACCCTTCACACTAAATAGGATACACAGAATATGTCTAAAATAAAAAGCACCAGACATAATCACTGTGTCATTTACGTAACGTAAATGCAATAATGAAATGTAAATAAAGAAGTCACCGCGATAAGCTAGACTCGCTTCCCGTAGCACAAATAGTCATTTATATCTTTAAAAAGGCCACTTGATTTCATGCTTGTCAATCTGCAGTCTTATTTTGAAGCACAACAGCAAATCAATTTGCCATGAAATCAGTTCTGATTTCTAAGAATACACTCAACAGCTGTGTGGAAAATGACTCTTGGACGGACACCAGGTGGCAAAAGCACAGAAAGGAAATAAAAAGGAGATAGCGAGCGCGCGTCTGCATGCGAAGTCGCAGATGTACGAGAAGAATTTAATTCAAGCCTCATTAAGTGAACGAATTTCTTTTGCATTTCCTTCAAGCAGCACAATCGATGGATGATACGAGCGTCTCACTGATATATAATTACTATGCAGAAAACTGAATTCAGTGAGCGAGAAAACCTCACTTGGTAGTTTTTTGAAAAATTGGACAATATAATCTTCTTTTGGAGTATGTAAGGGATCAGACTGGCTTTTGATTGGTCTCCCACTGTTGCAGTGAGGCAAGACTCCGGGAGGTGTCATTCAGAAAGAGAGTGTGTGTGTTTACTTAACCATATATTGGGGTCAAATGTGTACCCAAAAGTCAGCAAAACCTGACAAATCTGAGCAAAACCTGTTTTTGAGGACATCCTCATTTGTAAAAATAAGGTTATTTTTACAATTGTAAAAATGCTAAAGGGTTTCTGATAGGGTACAAGTGTGGGTTAGGGTTGGGTTATATTGTTTATAACTAAACAATAGAAGCCTATGGAATGTGTGTGTGTGTGTTCCAAAACCTAATGAGCTGCCTTGTTGCTTCCTCACTACATAGACAGCTTCTAAGACAGTAGTTTGATGTCCACACGCTGCTATTTAATAAGCATAAAGTTGCATAACACACACACAAATATTGGGTAATCAATTTTTAATTACACTGAGCCATTTTTAATATTTAGTATTGAATGGAGTTTCTCAAGTAGATTTTTCGCTGACATCATCACAGTGCATTCTGGGATTGCTTTCTCCGTGCATACGATGCTGCTTTATAGTTTGACTAATGCAAGGTAACTTAGAAAGCAGCAAAACGTAGGTGCCTGTCATTTGGAACAACCTTTTTTATCCGGATGACGCCTATAATGCCTCAAAATGCCGCCTACATAGACAGCTCACTGGGTTTTGTAACGTAGCAAGTGAGCGAGAATGACAGAGCGAGAGTCCTCCTGTCATCGCAGAGAAACATCTTCCTGCACGGATATAAATCGTGATGCTATTGACCAAGATTATCCGAGCCTTTTTCAGGCAATGATGTCCCAATTATGTTACCTCACGGAGGCATTGATGTGTGATGGGGACCGAAAAGCGTGCCTGTAGCTTCACGTAATGGCATGAATCCTTCTGTAGGCATTAGCGCGCAGATGCTCCAAGCAAATCGGGGGCAAAAGGAGAAAAAAACTGCTGTGGCCTCATTTCCAAGCTTGTTTGTAAAAAAAGTTTGTTTTATGACACAAAATGGATTACCTAAAGCTAGATGTTGATGAGAATATGACGGTTTTCCATGCAAGTTAAAGACTCCATGAAATTGGCTTGATAAGTGCTTTTCTCTGTTGACAGGTTTTATATTGAAACAAGAATTTGGGGTGGGACGTATCTGCTCTCTTACTAGATCTGGAGCTGTCTGCAGAAGGAACATTATAAGTGCTCCTAACACACAGACTGTTCCCAAGGGTAAGAATCAAGTTATCCTGTCTACTTTGTTTTGTCCAAATTCCAAGACACCATTGAACATATCAGAGAAGGAAGTCCTAAAAAGCATAACAATGTTAGTAATCAAATTAAATCCACGATGGTGGATGAGGAAAAATAAACGTAGATTATAAATACAAATTATATGTTGTAGCACATAGATTTTATTCATTATTTGACAGTTTTAGGGAAATATACATATATAAAAAGTGAAATGTATAAAAAGTGTAAAATAATATAACATAATATTTGTGTGGCCTGTGTTATGTGTTCTTATCAAAGTCGAATCTAATGTGTGCTACATATATAGCAAAAGTTTGTTTTACTGCAAAGAGTTGATAAATTAGGATTAATTTACAGTAACGAAAACACGCACAGATCACAAGCCACAAAACTCCAACTTCAATTTCATGGCGGCTTTATAAAAATCACAAAAATGAAAGTTTAGATAAAATATGCCCTTCTGATTTGACATAGGTTAATTCCAATTTGAGGTTCAAAGACCATTTAATTACACGGCCAGAAGCGGCCCAATGAAGCTGAATGACAACAAGCATGAATAAGCGCCAATGGTTTTTAACGATGCACCTTCTGTTTAAAATGGACACAGGGGAGCTGTAATCGATTATCATGTGCTAATTGTCCTTTTCTTTGATATTTCATATAAAAAAAATTAGCCAGTATTCTGGCCTGCAAAACACTCTCTCCTCTCCTCTGCTCTCTTTCAAGTCTAATTATTTCCTCAATCTTTCTCCTCAAATTTCTATTAAATGCGAGCTGGAAATCATGAATTACCTCTTGTTGTGAAACAGCTACAATCTACGGTCCATTAATGACTTCTTGAACGGAGGAAATTGTGCCTGGCTCGAGCAACGGCCGTCTTTTGATGCACTTAACATTGATATTAAATTTAATTAGCATACTCGACAAGCTAACATAAAATTCCAGTCAGGTAACAGGCAGCTACCGCAAAAAGACTCGAAGACCTTGGAATTCATAAGAAAACGCTGCGTGCCGGCCATGAGTACTTGGAAGTAACAAAGATGTTATTTACTCAGTATGAAGAGCCTTAAGGCAGAGTCTCATGAGAGCACTCCATTAATACAAGCTTCTGCGCGAGGAAAATACACATCATTCATCGTCACTTTTTCAAACAAGTACGTCGATGTCGGTGAAGGAGTGACACGGCTCATTTCATTACCTCTTTCTGCTCTCTTTTCCTAACAAACTGTTTTTTAAGAATGACTTCGTGAAGAAAGATAGACATAAAGAGACATAAAGAGATAGACATAAATGAGCCAATCAGAAGCTTTTGTTTTCAGTTTACTTCCCCGTTCCAATAGTCCAGCTCTCAGCTCGACATTTTAGTGCTGTTGACAGCTGTGTTTTACATCCACATCTGAATTACTGACGCAATTAGAATCAATGCTGTCGTAAATCATATCTATATACTCCATGTATATATGCTGTAATATATGTCACTGACCTACCATGTAGGTCTGGCTTTTTAATGTTTGGCCACCATTGTTGTTTTTATGTGCCTTTTAACAATGAATGTGCAAAACTATATATTCTCATATTTCGTATAATTACCAACCCATAACTGAGCTGGTAGTTTGTCTGAACGACTAGTCAAGTAGTACTTGTCTTAATGAAGCCCCCATTTAAATTGGCTGATTTAAATAAAGTCCAACTATAATATTCTGCTATTTTTGACTTAACACGCACACTTATAAACGTAACGCAAATGGTGACTAGCGGTGAGTCTTTCCACGCTGACAGACTAATAGCGCATTGAAACACAACCGGCTGTCAGCTTTTTAAAATCCTGTTTCGTCTTTAACTTCGTGCCCTTTCAAGCGTAAACATTTACCGCTATCAAACCATTAAAAAACACTTAAACAAAATGACTCAAACTCACCGTCACTAATCAGCCAATCACCATCCTGCCCGTCCCTTGTAATGATTTCTTATTGGCTAACAGCAGCAGAATTAGATGCGATGGGGCATCTTAACAAGGTCATGTATTCTTAGACATTTTGCCTCTTCACACCCCCGTCATCCACCTTTAGTCTGTCTATCAGTGTCCGATCTAGCTCTTTATCACTGCTGCTCGCTCCAGAGTCTCTCTCTCTCTGCCTCCAGATTCACAGTGAGAAACAGCCCAGAGCTCTCGAGGGAGCTTGCTGACAGGAGATGGTGCAAGTATAGAGGTGTATGGGTGTGTGGCCTCATTGTTGGTGCTCCCTCTGATTAATCAATGCTGTGAACGCCGAGCATGGCAGAATATCTCAGAGGGGATGTAAGAAGTGAGGTATGCTCGCACCGAGGCCTGTGACCTTGTGTTGCTGCCATATCACAGAATGACGGAGAACATAAAGAATGTTTATGTCTTTGATGAACAGCCTCTTAACAGATCCCAGATCAGCCTAACCCACACACAAAATATCAATTGATTCTAGACCAGTTTAGTTTACAATAAGCGAAAATGATGCTGTTAAAGGCATATTAATTAGTGATCAGTGCAATCCAGGCCAACTGAGTGCTCATGTGGAAAATGCAGGTTCGAGGCTAGTCCGCAACATGTCCCGATCCTGTTTGTTCTCTCGTTATTAACTTCCTGTATGTGCTACAAAAATATCTATTTAGATATAAAACCAATCTAATGTTGCAAACTAAGGGAGCGTTCACAAACGACACGTTTTCGCTGAAAGTGAAACAGACAACTGAAGCCGGAATTTCCTGTTAACTGATAAACACAGGTGACAGTGAAATCATATTGTTTCTGTTCCCAATAGTTTGTAACCTGACATTGTGATGTCCCCTCAAGCAGGTTTTAGCCCTGCTTAATTAAACTCACTTGGCCAACCCACTCCTGTTCTCAACACATTTAAACTAATTAAAGACCTTCATCTAATTCACATTTGATTAACCAAGCACCCCGTGAAGCCCACGTGTTGATGCCGTGGCCTCAGAGAAAGCTGTTTTTATCGCTGATGATTTAATTGGAATTGAAATATAAGTAGGACCATAGGCCTTTTGGGACCCTGTTTTATTATATAATTTAGCCTTTAGCATCCACAAAGCGATGGTGGTGATTCTGTTCGCTAAAAGTCAGCGCTGTATGTTCAAGCAGAAAACACACGCAGTGGACATTCGCTAATTGTTGAATTGTTAATGAGGATTTGGGGTATATATTATTCATGTGAGGTTATAGATTTTTGTTACTCTCTTTATTAGGGTAACCTCAAAGATGCAGCCACAGTAGCATAGACGTATATATAGAAAAATAACATGAAACATGATATAATCTTTACATTTACATTTAATTTTACATTTACAGTTTATTCAAAGCAACTTAAACATGAGACAACATTTACCATTTTACCATAAGAGCCAATCTGTCTATCTGTCTGTCTCTCTATCTTGATGAATGGATGAATGAATGGATGGATAAATGGATGGATGATGGATGGAAGGAGTGTCTCTTTCTCACAGGGACACAAACAGCATTCTTTCTCATCCAGGAGGTCTTTTGAGACCTGTTGTTTGTAGCGCTTGCATAACAACCCTGTCTTATTAAAAGGCGGCCTATCACGGTCCCTCGTTTGCTAAAACAAGCACACTCAGACAAAAAGTTACACAAAGCCATGTGAATTATCCATAGAGATTCCAGCTGTGAAGAGCATCAGAGAGTCGTGCGGGATAACCTCCGAAATGATGAGGACAGTTAAATCTTCAGACACTAATAAGTGTACTAGAGTTAGTTAGTCAAAGTTACTCATCTCTGTCATGCTGTTCAAGTAGAAAATTACCTCTAATTTTCTTACGTAAAAACTTGATACCAACAAGCCACAGGGAACAAAAAACAGCGTGTTTTTCTTATGAAACACCAAAATGTAAGGTAAAATATATAATCTTACAAAAAAGAGCAATACACAATGAGTTCTTACAGAAACAGAAAGTACATTTTAATGTAACCCTATATGTGTTGCAGGAGTTAGTAAGTTATGTTTAAATATATAACTCTTTTGTGGTAGGCCAAGATAATTTTCTTGTACCCTTGTGTGCAATGGTAAAACCACCTGAGGTCGTGTATAAGGTCTGAACTACAGAGCACTGCACTGGTCTTGTGTAACAACGGTAGGTCTGCGTCTCCTCTTTTTTAGAGTTCCCTTTACATATATTGATCCAGCTTTTAACCTGCCAGTTCAAATGCTTGGGGCCTCTGTGCTTCTGGCACACACACTTTTTTTCCACACCAGCACAGATCCAAACATCACAAGTCATGTCTCTGAACGTAATGTATGATTTGAGATTCGGATAGCTTTTTAAAATGATTTAAAATATCTATTAACGTATTTTAATCATTTTGTTTTATGTGGCTTCTCACACATAACTTCTGTTATAATGCTCATATGCTCAGACTACTGTTTGTCTGTGGCGCAACGAGAATTTTGACTAACCTTCATGCAGCGCACTCTCTCTCTCTCTGTGTTTCTCTCTCTCTTTATATAAATACAGTATATACTGTTCTATGTTCTATAATATATACACTATATTCAATATTCCAATTGAATAACAGCTCTTAGTTTCTCTTTGAGCTTGACAGCTGTCATCACAAATTATCATTGTATGATAAGAACACCAGTTGTTTTTTATTAAAAAAATAACAGCATGCAAATTTTGAAACTGTTTGAGAAAAGTAATAATGGCATAAAATTCTATTTCAGCTGAACTGTCTCTTTAAGGCAGTGACATCACACAGAGGATATGTCAACTTCCACAGGTCAAAAGGTAACAGGAGCACAATGATGTCATGAGTGTCAGAGTTCTGAAGATGCGTTTGGATTGGTAGCTGACTCTGCAGCGGATGTTGCTTGGCCTCTCAGCAGAACACAGCACAAGCCCTGCTGTGCCTCCGAGTTTCATAGTCGCAGCTAGATGTCAGTTTGATTCATGGAACATCGGGATACCTGACAAGCCTTAGACAGCGAAGCCAAATAAAGACAAAATTACGGCCGCCATTTTTGACAAAGCAAAGGACGTGCGACTAGGCTGTCTGTAACGTGGGGAGGGGACTCATGAGTCTGTGCGCTTCGGTAGTTCCAAACAAGAGTCAAAACATTATTACAAGTATATAAGTATTCTATTACAAGAAACTACAACGGGCACCATAACAAAGAATGACAAACATTAGCACCTTTCTGAGAAAAAAAACGTTATTATGATTAAAAATCTGTTTTTAAGATTTATATCTTTTCAGTGATTTCTGTCTGGGCCACACACGCCACATTATTACCTAATAAATAGGTTAGAGTTTTGCATTTAATTTTTTGCATTAGGCAGATGATGTCATCCAAAGCAACTTGCAGTTCAGCGTATGCATTTTACAGTTCGTGCGTTTCCAGGGAGGTTAGCTGCCGCAACACTTGCAACTGCTATTAAACCCTTTTATAAGTAAAGCTTCGCCTTGATTTATTATTAGCTCGCCGGTTTGCATAGCAAAACTCCCTCAGAAAAGTTGAGTATTCATCCCCTCAAAAGCACCACCAGTACAGCCATACACATGCTAATGGACGCCTTTGACGTATTTTTTAAACAGTCCAATTTTTACATAACGCATCTTGAAAGTGCTGCTGTCTATTTTATAGTGTTGCGCTCAGGCAACGTTAGGGCAACGCATTGACAAGAACATTTTAAAAGTATGTACTTCTGCACATCCCTTACAAAAAGCACGTGAATGAATCTGTTTGTGAGGGCAGAGGATGTCCTGAGGCGCCCATCTTTGCTTTTGTTCCAAACGAGGAGAATACAAGGCACACGAGACAGAGATTTCTTCAAGGACCTGCGATATTCTGTATAAAACACCCCAAGGACCATCTGACAAAGTCAATAGCTCTGTTGCCTCCTCTAGTCATGTTGATTTCCAGTTTTTTTGTAATTTTTTGTTCCTCATTTCTTCCTGAGTAATTGCGCGCGCGTCCCTTTTGTCGCTTTTCAACTCCTCTCAATTTTTCTCCTCGGCTTCATCTTAGTTTTCAATACATGTTCCTCAACATCTTATTGGCTGATAAGAGGAAGTACACCGCCACTGGATTTTTATTTGGCCACGCATACAAGAATTGTAATGGGAACTAAAGTGCTTTGATTGAAGCAGAAATCATATTGTCTTTGATTGCCGCACAAGACTTGAAACGCCGCCACTGGGTTGTGAATTATGGTGCGCGCAGGCAGGCGCAGTGTGCATACCCGGACTTTTTTTGCAATGGTGGGAGCCGTCTGGACTTCTCCCTCGACAGGCTTTTGGTGACCTCCTCAGAAGCAGAGAAATTCTCTTTATTTCCATCTGTCCAGTTCCCTCTGCTTCTCGGCGTATTCCTTATTGATGCTTTCTCTTTTTTAACTCCATCTGCTGTACGCTGCAGACACAGGGCTGAGAGCTTCACAAGCCATGCAACCGGGCCAACCGTGCCAACTGTTGCCTCAAGCACTGCAAGACTGCAGTGCCTGAATGGGATCCTGGGTAACGCAAAGCATGCTGGGTATTATGTATAGAGTCGGGCATGGCTGTGTCCTGCCTCAAGGTCGTCTCATGAATCACACAAGGTAAATGACAGTTATTAGCGTTGACAGTTAAGAGCAATAATGGTGGGTCTCTCGTCTCTTGATTACGCCTTTAAACGAGGCAGTCCATCACCACGGCATACCAGCATGCCAAAGGACATCACTTAGACAAGATGTCAGGATCAATACATGCTGATTTTTGTTTCATAACTGCTGAATTTGTGATAATTACAGCCTGTTCTAATCACAGTTCAACTTGTGTACAATACCAGCGGACTGTTATAGAGAAAGTCAACTTTAAATACACACTTTCTCACTTTTCTCACAGATGTTTCTCTGTCCTTCATCAGGATAGTAGGATAGGATTCGTTGAGGTAGCAACATCGCTTGATTTATCGCATCAAGTCTCTCCGAAACACGCACACATTAATATCCATCAAAATAGGACAATAATTGTGTGGCTATCTTCCTGCGCAGTTAAAGGAATGTGTCTTATAGACAAGCCGGATGACACGTTCAATCGCGTGGAATGTAAATGCTACCGAAAAAGGGCCTCTGCTAAAATACTATTTTATTCTGTGATGGAAAACATTGTTTGCAACTCTGTAGGAATTTGTATTCTGGAGGAATTTTCATCACTGGCTTTTTTGAAGAAGCAAAAATTGCTATTTCTAAAGAGCGTTTGACTGTTCGCTTTGCAGTTACGATTGTCTTTTTTTTAACCTTCCTAAAAATTGTAATTGAAAATGGCAAGTGGAACAACTCAAAGATTGAATATATCAAAGTGTATCTCATTATTGGACTGCTTTTCCTTCAATAATAACTTTTGCGTTTTGTCACAAACAATAATGAAAATTGGTTTGTAATGAGAGACAGCAGGAACAAAGTAGTATTGCGCCTCAGCTATTTCATATGGTTATTATATAATAGATATATAATAGAAAATACAACACAAAGTGTTGCCACATCTAGTGTCACGCTTCATTAACAGAACAATTTTTGGGCCAACTGATTAAAGCCAACAGACCTCTCCAGGTGAAAACAAACAAACAAAACAAACAAACAAACAAAACAAACAAACACAGTTCATCAAGGACTGCCCTTGCTCACTATAGTGCCCTGAGAGTTTTTGTTCAAAATATTGACATTTAGCATAGGCTAAGACACAAATTTTCGGTCAGGTGCTTTATTGGAGAACATGGCTCGGTGAAAACAGGATGCTAAAAACAAAACTGGCCCCGGGGAAAAGCTCAGCGCAGTTTTCCGGACTACACTCATCACCTTTTAAAGACTGAGGTCACAATAAAGCTAACATTTTAGACAGTCTTGAGTCACCATCCCTCGGCGATGTGTGCTTAGCAACCATATGAGGACCCTCTCATACACACGTTAATAGGAACTATAAGCCTGTAGTACAGAATTCTTCCCAAGTGTAATTACATACTATCCACACTCCTGCCCAGCCACTCAACATCTTCACTTCTACACCCACTAGTTAAACCATTAGGCCCCAGAAGCTGCTAAGCGAGGGCATAACATTATATAAGCAGAAGCCCCTCCCAGGCCGCCTCTTATTTCCTCTCTGGTGCATCTTGTGCTACTCTCTATGCTGACCAAGGGTCGAATGGATGGATGGAGGGCAAAATGGAAGAGTGAAGGTGTCAGAATAAAGATGAGCCTTGACTTTCTTCCTCCGCCCGACGTGACTCATTATGGCCTGGCCCTGCAGCACACGCTCTGGTGCGTTTGAAGTTGCTGGGGTGCCCCGGTAGGTGGATGGATGGATGGGAAGCTGGAGGGGGAGGGAACACAAAAACATCAGTGGCTGAGGAATGTAGGACAATGTGTCAGGATGCCCACCAAAAGGCAGCATCTTCTAACCCATCATAATCTGTATGTTTCTTCCTACTGGCTGTGTGTTGGTTCTCTGTATGTTGATGGAAGCCATATGAACTGCCAAATTGCCTTTTGTGGCAGTATTGGAGACCGTCAGCATAGACAGTAACCAGATGTTTAAGGCAGTGACTTGAAAAGCACAATATTGCAAAAAAATGCATTTGGCAGATTCTCATTCTTAAATTAAATTGCAGTGCATTCAGGCTATGTATGGAATGATTTTTTTTACCATGAATATTTAACATCATAAATTCATCAGAACTGTTTATTTATGAGTGTATACACATACATGGATATTTAGATCCTAAATTGTACATAAACGTTTATGAACGCTGTCTATACAGCCTTAAAATGTTACATAAGCAGATCAAATTAAATTAGCAGCTATCTAAAATAAACGATTCATTAAAGTTGAGGTTCTCGAAACCCAATCACTACGAGACTGTTAAAGGTTGGACTGCTACACAATTACCGTAGGTGGACTGATCCTTGCAACGACAATTACGCAGAAGACCGCATATTAATGCAGCATTCGTGAATTGCAAATCGATGTTTAAACATTTAAGCTATAGATCACGTTTCTAAAAGCGTTACCTCGCACCGTTGTGCACCCACCCCGTTGAAATGTGTATAAACGTGGCCACACACACACACACACTCCCAAACACCGAAACGGAGCATTGTAATTACGCCTTAATTAGCCTACACGAAAGTAACGTGAGGTGAATTATATTTATCATAGGACTGAAATATGAAGCTATAACGTGACTAAGTGATGGAGGAGGGAATAAGGTAAAGGGAGAGTTTGCGTAGTGGGTCGCAGCGGGCATCTTCACCACGTTTGTGTGTCAGATCACACCCCCAGTTCGGCTCGGCTCCGCTCCACAACGAGGCGGAGGGAGGGAGCGTTCAACAGCGGCTGCCAGTGAACGGAGGGAAGACCAGGCGCGGGGACATGCACGCTGGGGAAAGCCGTGCCGTCAGTGAAATGCGCGTGAGATTTTAGCCCCTGAACGCACACGACGCTACAGAAATGCCGGGCTGGAAGAAAAACATCCCCGCTTGTCTGCAAGCCGATCAGGAAGGAGGTATGGCAAGATACGGCTTAATAGTTTTGCATGAGCGACTGCGTGTTCGCGTCCTGCTGTGCGAGTTCAAGTTGCGCTCGGTTCTATTTATTGTTACGCATTCGCGGGTTGTTTGTTACGATGAGACTGTTGATGTTTAATGTCTGCCGCTACATTTGATCAACTTTTGCCGCGTTGTTCAGCAAGTGGTCTCGGTAGATCGAGCGGCGATACCGCGCCCGCCTCGAGGAATCCCGTAGTAAATGCACTTGTTCGGCTGGTGTTCTTCCTGAAATCGACATTTATTGCTTTATCCGATCACTTTCCTGTTGTATCCCTTCCTCGATTCCGATTATATGCATTGTATGCTCTATTATTGCCATCATACTGCGCTCATAGCAGACCGCATGTAGTATATATAGTACAAATAGGGGTATGTGGTACTCCATAGCACTCGTGTAAAAATGTTGCCTACAGTCATGACATTTCTGTCGCTTCCACTTGGCTGGACTGATAAACATGTGCAAACATGTGTTTGTGTCATTTCTATTTATAAAACACCTTTATAACAAACACGAACGGAATGTGGTTGTACGCTTGGCATATGCTCTGTGTGTTATGTTGTGTTATTGTTTCGCTTTAAAAGTCTCCGTAGCCGCGGGGCATGAATCGCAGCTCGCTGTTGTCTGTAGTCATGGTTTATTTACCGTAAGGAGTGTAAATCACAACGCTAACGACGTATTTTTACCGTATCCTCACGCGCTGGTCGTTTTGCGACAGAATTTCTGAACGATTCGGCACCTCGTGAAATCGTATCCATCACAGCCATGCATGTCTGAATGGTCAGGGGAGGAAAACACAGAGTATACAGCCCGTGAGCTTATAATGAATCAAACCGAAGCAGCAGAACCATCATGCTTGAGAATTCGGTGAAATTATAAGATTATTTAAGATGATAATTTTCCACACTCTTTATGTAGCCTCAAGGAGCCCCACGACTTTATGGTAAATGTTGATGCCAGAGTTTTAGAATGGTTTAATTAGAAATTACTGTTTTTTTGTTTCAGCCAATGAAACGTTTATTCCCTTTTATGCCAAGCGATATATTTTCTATATATTTACTTACGATAATCATTCATAACTTAGTAGGTCAGATGAATGGTTTGCACCATTTTATGGTTTATGAATGGCTTGTTACGGTTGTTTGTTCTGATGCACACAACACTGTAGTTTAAGGCTAGTTTAAATGTAGCATTTGCAGTTCATGTCGACATTTTCATGTACTTCTAGCATCTAACATCTCATTCTGGTGTCGAACATGAACGTTTGGCCATTGTCACTGTGACTCACCCCCGACGAATCCCAATTTCTCGTTATTCAGCACTTTTTCCGATGCGTTCACCTTGACCTGTCTTGTGCATGAGTCATGTATCCTGATTTCCTTAATTATGTAAGCTTATATTATGTTGCTTATTACGGTGTCCTTATATCTTATTTAATCGCAAGAGGTAATTTCAAGAGTCAAACAACAAAAAACCATCCGCGCAATATGAACAGATTTTGTGTTAGCTCTGTGTGTCTGACCACTATTGATTTCCTGTATTTAGACTCCGTCTGTACATGGAACAGCATGCCGCTGTATGCGATGGAACAGCACGCCGCTGTATGCGATGGCAAATGCAGCGTGGCATTAGTGCCATCTTCAGCACGCCAGCCCTCGTGATTCGCTGCCCCGCTGCCTGGCAATGTGGCATGTAATTGGGTTTGATGGGAACCAGCAGGAGCCGAATGAGCCCCTCATACAAAACAGGGATATCGCAGGAAGCTGTGGATGATGCTGCGTCCTTGGATCGGTGTTGAATTGCGATGGTTCTCCAGTTTCTCTCTGGTCTCTCTGGTCAAGATCTCTTGACCAGTATTGAACTGGTCAAGAGATCTAAGGTGCGCTGTAGGGCTGCTGTTGCTGGAACAAATATAAGTGTACATTCTGGCCATCATATTTTCCTCAAATCAATGTGTGGCTCTTTTCCCCTGTTTTTGAATGCCTGTGTCTCTCGAGTGAACAGGTGTATTTTGCTAGTGCACCCCAGCAACACGGTAATTATCTTGAAGTTAGATCAGGTAAAAAGATCATTACCACAGTTAACCAGATTTCAGGGCCGGCTGATCCAATCAGAATATTCACTTTTCAGAAAGGATGTGTGTAACGAGGGGGCTTAAATAAGAGACGTTACCTCATTCAAACGTGTGCGTTTAGTGGCTCTTGCAGCATTTCCCTCAGCGTAGTGATTACACGGTTCTCGTTTTGCCAAAATACTGTAGTGTACATATGAGAGGACATTTCTGAAGTGTAGTTTTAATATTGTTGTATCTCATTTGTAAACAACGCTGACTCTGAAGGTTGGTTTCATCATTCCGTTATTTGATTTGACTTATTCTCTTTGGCACGGATTTATTTTATTAGTGTGTTTTTGTTTTTTTAGCTAGCCTTCTAAAGATTCTCCAGGGCTGTTATTCGGCCATATGCCACAGTAAAATCGAGCTAGCCTTTCAGCATTTGGTGCGGAACGGCCATATGTGTTACATTAAACAGAAATGAGTCATTAATCAAGAAAGCTCAAACATCGTAAACAATTTGGTGACTGGTTACGTCTGCCCAGTATCTCAGTTAGTTATGAATGGGAAATGACCTGTAGCGGAAAAACACTGCATGCAACAAATGCATACATTTGTTTTCTGTGTGTTTTGAATGAACCTCTAGATCAACAGATTCATTCCAGATTAATTAGCAATGAATGTTGACATATGCCTCTTGAAATTGGTAATTGTGGATTTGTGGATTTTTATGGGTGGGGGTGGGTGTGGGGGGGGGGTTGTGGACGAGGCATCATTTTTGTGCACTCATACCTCGTTCCTCATTCCTGACCTCTGGCTGGAATGAGGAGACAAATGTGAAAGGAGGTTAATTCAGTGCCCTCACGTTCACCGCCATTAGATGTGCTGGTCAACCAACCTGACATTTGAGCTGCACATTTTGGCATTTCGTTCATGTGGTCCTTGCACAGAAACCTTAGAGCAGCTGTTTGAACCTATTGCAGGTGGTGTTAGGGGGAGGGGCTTTCGCATTCTAAAGAGCATTTGATTGGACAAAAATGTGTGTAGTGCAAGATGACTCATAGTTCATTTACCCGGCATTATTGGCTCAACCAATAGTGTGAGTTTGGGTGCAGGATTATCTGTCTGTTAGTTCAGTGGTAATTGCGGGGCGTGTTTGGCAAAGAAGTTTGAAATGAGTCCATTATTTTTGTCATTTTGTTTGTTAACGTTAAAATAACACACTTCAGCGTCAAATAAACAGTTTTTATTTGTTATATGCAGAAAGATATATGCCTACAGTGGCAATTCTTTTTGTAGACTGCTTTCATGTGTTTATATTTTTTGTGTCTCAGTCAGAACAAGTTTCCGGAGCTTTGTCACCGTCAGCAGTACGGGGGGGTAATAGCCTCCTAGGTCATGATGGAAGCACAACATGTCCAAGTCAAGTTTTTGAATGATTGCTTTTGGAAAAGAAAAGAAATTGCTTTTTTTTGTTTTATTTTTTCTTCTGGAAGTGCCATTCAGCTCAGATTTGTGGCAGCGGCAAGTGCAAACATGTCTCAATTCACAAAGATAATATGGTGCTGGGGATTGTGAGCGCCCTATTGCTGAGGGCGAAAAGGTGTGTATTTTACAACATATGGACTTCTCCATACATGTTCATAGACTGGCGCAGATTCCTAGGAAGTGGGAGATTCTATTGAACTAAAGTTAGCTCGGTGGCTTTTTCCTTTTGCTAGTTTATTGAGGTCATTCCAAACAGTATTTCCTATTTAATTAGCTGTTATTTAGCTCCGTCTGTGCTAGCAGTGTCCAAAAAATATATATATATATATAAACCTTGAGAACATGAGAACCACAATGCTGTGACATTCAGCCATGATTCAGTGGAGCCCCAGGCTCAGGAACATGCACCTGACCTTTGACCTCTTGAGGGCATGCGAGTTACCTGATTAGCACAGTGCTATTATTTCAGTGGGCATTGTATTTCAGTGACATATAAGGTCAAGTTTTACGTGTGCATTTGTTGTGTGTGTGTGTGTGTGTGTTAAGGACATCCAGCAGACCATGTGTTTGGCTTGACAACGAAAGCATCTATCCACCATCATGGCCATCATGTCGATGACCGCTACTCATTAATACATGAGCTCACCATCCATCCACTAAGGTGGCTTAGAAAGGTCGCCATCAGGAGGAATATGCAAAGACACAATTAGCCGATACTAATTGGACCCAACCGTTCCTTCCAGATGCAGAATCGATAGATGGAGATTAATGTTGTGGTGTGTCAGCATGCAACATAGATTGAAAAGAAGGATCCTGGACCTGCTAAAGAGCCGCAGGATAAGACTGCAGCACACAGATTCACAGTCTTAATTCGATAACCATTACATTTTCTCAATTTCTTCCTAATTATAGGCAGTAATAAAAATGCACCTTTTTAATTTAATATTGCAGTTTCCTGGAACAATTGTGCACCAAGTTCCAAAGAGAAACACATTTGTCTTTATAATCTTTAATCCAAATTTAATTTAACTTGCTCCGCCTCCAAGATGACACTTTTTATGGATGACATCACCTTCTCTCTGTTTCATCCACCCACCTGTTGTATAGAGACCCGTTCATCACTAAACCAATTCCTGTGTTGATCAAATATAAAACCAGCTACCTTTTTGTTTTACTGTTGAACACATCATGTAAATACATGGTAATTTTTAAACGTAAAATGAGTTGTGATACAGTTGCATGTTGACTTGATGTTCAGCGATTTTCGAAAATCAAGATTGTTGCCACGCAATCTATGCATGGCAATGCATGTTTTATATTTAGCAGTAATGTGCGAGATTTATTTGTCTCCACGTAATGTTGTAAGAGGTAAAGTGGAAAAGTCACTCTCGGTTATGTGATTTATTCCAGCGTCTTAAGTCCTGCCGGATGATTGTATTCTTTTTGATGACCTTTGATTTGATTAGCATGCGATGTTGCCGGCACACTTCTGCAGCGTTAGGTAACAGATTTGATTTATCAGTGCAGGTGAGATAATGAGTTGTTCCCTCTGCTGTGATTGTGAGCACGCAGAATGATGGAGGGTTGGATGCGGCAATCAGGTGTTGCGCCCCAGGGAAAGCTATTTATCTCAATACAGAATCATCAAGGGAGGAAGAGGCAAAGGAAGGTGACTGTCTGATTGTTGTCATACAAAGAAGAAAGATCTCGACCTGAGTCCTTGAGTCTTGAGTGTGTAAGGCGCGTTCAAATGCAGCGAAGGCTTCCAGGCCTGAACACAATTGGCTAGTAACTATAAATAATCAGAATTATGTCATCAGAATTTGTAAATATGTAATTTTTTAAATAAATTAGAATTTGTCTTGTTACAATGTGCCAACACGTGTTTACTCCTCACCATCTTTACAACCACGTGAAATGACAAAAAATGTTTTTTTTCCCTAAACAGATTAAGAGAAAACACACAAACTCTTCAGCCCCTCCCTAGTGTTCCCTTTGGGACAGAAACACGAAGTCGCGCCCACTGAAGTGCCCCATTATTTGAGTTAACTGATGTGTGAGACAGCTTAGACAGGTAGAGCACTGTTTTAAAAGTGTCACTGTGTTTACGCTCCTAAAAATAATGGTTCTTAAATGGCTTTTGTCAACCTCTCACATCCAGGTTAACGTCATAGCACAAAAACTTTATTTGTGGTGGTTAAAGATTCTTTAGACTATAAAGTGGCAAGAAAAATGGTTCTTTGGAAAACCAAAAATGGTTCTTTATTATTGTTATTACTATGTTACATGGTAACAGTATTTCATAACATCAAAAAAGACAGACTATCTTTAAATTACCCTCTCTACTCCTTGTGGGGACTGGTTTACTTTAACTCGCCTGACCCTGTGTGTAGGTAGGTAGTGACACACAAAGACACAAAGTCTAATCTCTCTTTTTCTCTCAGCTGTTACTTCGCTCAATGTCAGAGCGGCAAGTAGAAGCTCTTTTGAACTGCCACTATTGTCAGTTCAAACGGCTATTGATTTTCTACTGGACTTCAGAGCGTTGAGATGGGAGCCATTTCTCTTGGTGTCCATCTCTGCTGCTAGCGGGTACGAGGTCTGACGTTACAAGCACTGAGGATACCGGTAATTTTCCGCCCTGCCGTGATGGCATGTCTCACCACAGAGCACAAACTGGGCTGCAGATCAATTAGTGTATTAAAATGAGAGAATAAGAACGTGACACCAAATTTTAAACCATTTTCCCCAGATTTGGTACATCAGCTACACGCATTCGTTAATTAGTTTTTATCTGAGCTGAATATAAAACGTGGCTTCTGTTTAACCTCGAGAAACGCGCTAAACGCGCTAATGTTCTTAAATCTCGGTGGAAGTCGCACTTTAATATCACATATTTTGCGTGCCTCAAAGGAACTTGATTTGTACTTATGAAGCAGAGCCCCTTACGAGTCAATTAAGTCGGAAGAGAGAATTCCTGACCTGTTTCCGCTCAAGGACTAGACTTCCGCACGCGCCGCCGTTTCCCGAAAGAGCTTCAAAGCGCCTGAAAACGAGTTACTGCTTGTCCATCACTCGCTACTCTGTCTTTTCTCCCTCTCAAGTCAACATCCGTTTTTTTTGGTCTGTTTTTTCCACGCTGACTCGCGAGACAATGGAAATCCGAAGGCGAACGAAGGCCCGACGGGCGGCTTACATCATGCAGCTGCTTCCCACCGTGTGGTTCACGTCAAGCAGCACTGTTATTCCTCCGCCTATGGCGCCCATAGCGCCGCGATGACATTGAACGTGGTAAAATTACATCCCGAGCGTTTTGAGGTTATCAAACGACGATGATTCAGCTGGGGGCAGGAGCGAACGCAGATCTTGCGTGGGTGCTCTTAATTACAGGTTGGGTTCAAGTGTGATGGCCCGCTGTTATCTGTATTGTCGTGAAATCTGAATGATATCTTCTAAATGGAAGGGGCTTTCATTTGACACAATACAGAAGTGGCATCACGGGAACCATTGGCCCTTTAAACACATGAAGGGGAATCCGACAAAATAAAGGGTAATTTTGAGTTCTCCAGCCTGTGAGTCATGTTCACACTTGCCTAGGGAAATGAATAAATAAGGTCCTCTTCTGGAGTGCGTTGTTGTTGTTGGTAGTTGTTCAAACAAACATACACGTTCGCATTTCATGCAACAAAGCGCATCCCAATTAACTTTGTGGTTTTAGTGAGGTGATGCTTTGTTTTTTCGTTGGCTTTGTGTTTATTGTAGGTCTAAACTGCATTCAGAGGTAAATTCAGTGATGGAGCTTTACTTGTAGGTCTGTGGGTGGAAACCTGGCTTAGATGTGAGCCCCAGAAATTGGATAAAGCGTTTATTAATGGAAAGTGGCTTACAATTGTTCATGACAAGGTTAAAATACTGGTTTGCCGGTGTCCCAGCCTGTTCAAGCTTATTTCTTTGCTGGTTTTACAGGGGTTTTGGGATTTGCTTCTTCGCCAGACTGGAAGACCACCTAAGACCAGAAAACCTGGTCTGGTTTAGGTTTAAACACGTTTTCCACCATTGAAGTTCTCCTATAGGTTACATACCCTTTAAAGTGAGGCAGATAAAGCTGTCATGTTCTAATAAGCAATGCTACATTTTGACACATCCATTAACCAGCAGGAAAGGAAATTACTTGTGGAGAAAGAAGGAAATGATAAGTGCCCGAAGGGCTCAGCAAGCCTTAGAAAACCATTTCTTGAAGACAACACACCCAAAAAGTTCTACATTTGTATACCGAAGGGAGTCTGACAAATACACCTATTGCTACAGTTCCATCTACATCTCATTTTAATCCCTCATGCATGTGGAAAGAGTCTGATCTCATCTTTAATTGGCAAGAATTCCCATTTATTCCAGCTACAGACTGTAATGGTTTCACAGCCTGCATCTTTTTTGTTTCTGGAACGCGACACTGCACCCAGCCGAACGGAGGCAGTTGTCTTCTAAAGCGGCCCAGGATGGTAACACGAGGGGACAGCTTGTGACCCCGAGGTTGCAGCTGTCTTTTGGAGAGAACAAATGTAGATCGGAACAGAGCAGAGAGAGAAAGCGAGGTCGTCCGCTTCCTGCGTTTTCATGCACCGACAGGTTAAGATGTCGTCTGAGATCTGAAAAAGTTTGCGCTCGCATTTGGTGTATTTTCAGTCTGCGTTTCTTTTCGGAGCTATTTGATGTCTGTTCAAAACTGTGTGTGTATGTGTTTATCTCGCAGGCCTTCTTGTGTGGATGCATTGAGCAAAATCGCTTCCATTTCATAAGCACACACCTTGTATGCAAATGCGCCCAAATCGGTTGCGCTTAAACTAGCCCTGTGGCTATTGAGTTACCTAGTTTTTCCAAACACCTCCGAGTACAGTAAATGCAGTGTAATTTATCATCATTCTGCAGAATTACAGAGGCGTGTAAGAAATCTAATATGCCCTCGTGACTGGTAGTAAAACGCATGTTGCACCATTTGCCAAACAGCATAATTATGACGGCTTTTGATTGGTGGTCGGGTTCGAGTCAGTCAGCAGTAACACACCACAGTCTTTTGTCTGCTGCCATACACCACAATCACAGATTCTGGATCAGTGTTATATGTAATATGATAGATTCGTATTAGGCACAGAGCAGCGGAGTTCGAGCGAGAGCTAGCCTCAGCACTGGAGGTACACTACGGATGTCAGGAGACGCTGTCAGTGAGGCACTGGAGAGATGAAGAGCCTTATGAAGTTTGCCTGTCTGCCAAGACCCGACTGCTTGATATTGATCAACAGATATTGCAGACATCAACTTAGTGCTGGGCTCACAATAGCTGACGGTAGTTCCCCTTCCTGTCCAACAGCACTGCTTTTGGTTTATGGTATTTTGAAAGGTGGATTTAGCAGCTGACAGATTTCTCATGAAACACTTTAATGCTAGTTTGGAATTTAATTGTGATGCGTTTATAGAAACAAACAACGATTTGCCTGTTTTTTTTAAAGTCTCATCATAAACATTATTTGTTTTTGAGGTTACAGTAATTTATCCCATCAAAACTTGGTATGCAATGAAATTTTTAGGGGCTTGCCCATAACCACTTTGGCTCAACCAATGGCGTGTGTTTGGGGCGGGGCTACCTGTTTTTAGTCTAACAATGAAAGACTGGGTGTTTTCAATCAATGTTTTTGCATTTATGTTTGCTGGTGCAAAAACGGCGTGCTTCACTCTTAACAAAAGTGTTTTTGGTGGATAGATTTGTGATTGGACCTGCTGGCTGCACCTGTTTGCTTTTGTCAATATGGAAGTGCATAAACAGGGCAAAAGGTTTGCATAGTACACCAGCTGTATGCCATGCACACAAAAGCACTAATGTTGTGTCTCACAGGCGATGACTCAAGGTTTACATGGTCAGGTTGATTCAGTAATGGTCCACTGAGATTGTTGAGGCTGGATGCATTAGCTATGTTAATGCCACCTTTATGTACCCACGGACCCTCTGTGGTGAGTCATTACCTGTTTAGTGGGCGATGGGCATTTTTTTGCATGACATTAATGCTATGCATGGACACGGAGCATTAACATTTAAAATTAGCTTAGTAGCTGTCTTTGGCAGATGCCGCAACAGTGCTTTGTTTGCTAATTAAATGTTTCCATTAAAGCCAAACCGCACTGGTGCTTTTGAGCTTGTCGACACTACAGTATTAACACTGTTTTCTTGCACATGGTCTGTTGCATCATGGTTCTGCATAGGGCTAATGGGTAGCAACGTATGCCTTCTGTAAATGGAATATATGGCAGGTAATTGAACACATACATGTATCTGCTTTATATAACATATGTGCTATATATCATATATAACCTCACACACCTATGTGTTCATATATCCGTTGTTTTACATTGGCTTTAGGCATGACTCATCTCATCAGATATATATAATGTATTACCATTATATATTATTACCATTATATGTATAATGTATTACCGTTATATATTATTACCATTATATGTATAATGTATTAC
>JAZGTJ010000797.1:21055-78434 GCA_036877575.1 Botia almorhae | reverse complement strand
TTCTGTCCGCCCGGAGAGTGTGATGTCCGACTAGCTCGATAGCACTGTCGGGTATACCGCTGTGTAGCCATGTTTCTGTGAATATCATGACGTTACAGTCCATCAGTCTTTTGTTGTTAATAATCCGGAGTCGTAACTCATCCATTTTGTTCACCAGAGACCGCACATTAGCGAGAAAAATGCTGAGTAGAGAAAGCCGGTGTGGTGTTAGCCTTAGCTTAGCCCTTAGCCCTCCGCGTTTACCCCGCCTTTGTTTACGGTCACTGCACCGCCTGTGAGCATTTCCGGCCGGCCGAGTAGCCTGTGAAGCTTCGGTTGTTCTTAGTATTTCGGGAATGAGTCGAAGATCATTAATAAAACATCCGTAGTTGAATGAGCTGATGTCCAAGAGCTCTTGTCGGGTGTATGATGTAAAAGCAATGCTGTTATGAACGAACAGACCCGAAATGAGCAGGAATAACAATGCTATTTTACAAAATCTGAAGAGACGCTGAGCCTCGCGTTGTGCACGCGCCGCCATCTTGGTCAAGTATCCAAGTATATGGATCCTAACTCATCTGACTCTTCGTTACAGAATGCTGAAGATATTTTAGAATTCCTGTTTCCCATTTTTTTGCCATAATTTTACTGCCTCGCCATGGCAACACTGTTTGTGATATCAAAAATCTCTTAGCAATTTTGGATCTAATGTCTTGGCATAATATTTGCCAAATTTTGTGACAATTTCAGTGCTTGGGCCCTAATAATCCTTAGAAAAATAATAGGGCCCAAGCACTTCTGGTATTTTTTTTAATCTATTTACAGCGATATAAATCCAAATGATGAGCAAGATTGTTGTCACGGTCTTAGCAATTGAGCCAAATAACCCATACAAACAGATGCTCATATGTCTTGTGTATTAAGTCTCCAGTAGGGGGACATACAGTAAAAGTACTGTATTTTTGTTTGTAGCCCATTTGCTGTACGTTTAATGATTGGGCAGACAGACAGTATCATAGGTTAAGAGACTGCAGATGGCTGATACCTCAAAATCTTAAATGATCACTTTTATGTATTTAAAACAGTCGAATACACTGGCGAGCTACCCAATAACAGCTCAGCTAAATACACGAATACCTACCATTTAACAATCACAGTGTCACAATACTTTGTAGTTTAGCTTTCATGCTTTATATCAGTGCTCAACTATTCACATCTGTAAATGTTAGAAAGTCGACAAGGAACAACAAGGAAGTCTTGAGTAAGCTTCAATGAATGAGCGCCGGTGGGCACATGCGCGTCAAATAGACAGCGTGCATTGGTAGAGAAGTGCAATAATTCTGACTAAAATTAACATTTTGCAAAAAATATTTTTGTTAGAAATTACAAATTTCTTACAATTCTATATATAACACAAGTAATTATATTTATGGAGGCAGCAGGAGTAAAGACACTAACCAATTCATGGCAGGATATTTTATAACAATGTTTAAAATAATGGACTAAAATAAAATGTTAATTTTAAAAATGTATGTATAATAATTTGTAGATTTTTCATCTGATTAATCGAAAAAAATAATTATCAGATTAATCGATTATCAAAATAATCGCTAGTTGCTGCCCTACTTCTGACACTCGTCCAGAACAAAGGCTCGTGGGTGATCATCTCCTGACATGGTGACCACTGTATCACGATTGAAAGCTCCCCAACGACTCTGATCCACAGTGTGACGAGTGATGGTAGATGTGGTGTAACTGGTCCAGTATAATGTGTCCCACGCTCGGTGGTAAGCCAACCCTTCCACTGACCCCACATCTGCAGACACAGAGATGGAGAACACATTCATTGAAATCCACATTTTGCGCAAAATTGGGTGAATCAAAATTTAAATTATTTCACTGATTTGGTGATCCTATAGCTGAAGCTCATGAGCTGAGGGCAATGCGAGGTTTGATAAAACATACTTGAATGTATATTTGGGCCGCTTTGGATTAAAGCATCTGTGCATTAAATTGCAATGACAGGAAGTGGAATTTACTGAGAGTTCCGCGTTTTTTTTACCACTTCTTGCCAATAGCACATGATTTGAAACAATTTACATAAATGTTTCTTATTGGCCAATAGTATATTGCATTACTTTTAATTTTTAATTTTTAAGCGAATGAATCCTGTAAATCAATGTGGTATCTAACTGTAAAAAACACACATTTCCCCACATGTAACCTAACATTGAAAGTAAGAAAAAGGGGAACAGCATAAAAAGTATAATAAAAAGTAAATCATAAGTACAAATAAAATATAAAGCAAGTTATGATAAAGAAAACAGTTGCCAAGCACTAAAACATTAAGATTTGTTAAAAATCTAAATAAATCAATTAGACTGAAGTTAATACATTGAAACAGGTGACTTTAATCAACTGCTTTATATGTGCATGAATGCTGTTAAAATCGGGTCCCTCTACCGTGTACAATGTTTACTCACAATATCTGAATAAACACTTCAGACGAGAGTCAGTCCTGTGTGGAATTCTTTCCTAACACTAAAACAAACCTGGAGGACCTGATAAATTGTTCATGGTTTGTTTGTTTGTTCATGACTGAAGATCGGCTATGAGAGTCCAGCTGAAATATGTTTTTTATTATGTTTCTGCTTAGATTTGATTATTTTAGTGCTTTATAGGCAGTGAATGAAAATCCACCAGGTAAGTAATAGCACTTAGCAAAAAACCTTCAGATGACAAATAACATTCCTATTGGTTACTGTATGTCACGCTACTAAATAATCTACATTTTTACAATAGTGTCACAGTAGCTTACCTATTGCAATACAGTTGAAACAAACTACTTTTCCAACACCTTTCAGTATAGATTGACAAAGAGCTACATTACTATTTTATGCCACATAAATAATAATTAAATAATAATTTAAAAAATAATAATTATTATTAAAATAATAATTTAATATCTTAAAATCCCTCCATCAAGTGTAGCATTGATAAGTACAGTTCATATTTTGAATGGATTTGAGTTTTATCTGTTTATTCAGACGCTTAATCAAAAAATTAAAGTGAAACCTGAAGTGAAATTTTAAATGTTTATGTTCATCACTGTTTTAACTACAACTTTATATAAGTGGTGGAAATGGTGTATTCAGCTTTTCTGTGAATAGATTTTTCAGTCTTTGAATGGTTTCAGTCCAACCATTTCTTTAAATAATCAGATATAGCTGTCCTGTCTTTGAATGTCTTGATTTGTACGCAGTTATCCAAGGGTTAAACCTTGGATAAAAAAATCCTTTACTACATTTTTACTGATTCTCCCGCTGTCATGGTAACTTCACTGTTATGAAGAACATTCTCCTTGTTTCTGTATCAGAAGTTATGAAGTCAGTGATTCATCTGAAACTTATTTGCACAACATTCTTTCAGGAGATTTTTTTTGGTTAGGATTTTAGAGTGTTCAGAGTGCAACAAAAGAATAAACAGATAATATAGCTGCAAACAGAAAAGACAAAGAAATTTCATCGTTTTGACAAAGAAGACAAAGAATTTTCAAACAATTTCATCAGAAATTGTTTTTTCAGACATTCTCCAGTCCTGTTTGTTTGTGTGTCCACTGGCCAGGGAAATTACTCCGTATGTGGATTTAGGATTAGGATCATTTACTAAGTTCTTCTGATGTTCTCATTATTTACCACTCATGAGGAGTGTTGTTGGACACTAGTGAAATAAGACGGCAATGTTATGGCAAGTAGACTCTGACAACAGGAGAATGTTATTGTTTATTGATAAAACACATAAGAAGAGAAGTAATTTAACTGTAAAAATGGCAGTGAAGATAAGGAGACTTGAACAGCTGATTTGAATGTTCTTACAGATGAAGGAACTCATGGATCGTGAAGGGTGAAAAGGTGATGACAGCACTCACTGAGCTGGGTTTCCACATGAGTAACAGGTGAGTTTTTTTCAACAGGTGAAAGACAACAGACATATAGGATACTTAGAACCAGGAGAAAATGACAAGGGAACAACACAGAAGTGATTGTTGGATCATGGAGTAACAGGTAAGTAGTCCTTTACGATTAACAAGATTGGACCATGAGTGAGGGCTTGATATGTGTTCTTGATATGTGTTTTATCCTCTGAACCGTAGCCCTCCCAGTGTACCAGATACTCTAGACGTCCACCATGTCGTTGAGAGTCCAGAATCTCCTTCACTGTGCAGACTGTTCAATCCTCTAAGATGAATGAAAATGGGGGGCTCCTTAGCTGGGCTGTGAGAGACAGGTGGATTGTAAGGCGGGCTGAATTTTATAGTGTTGAGCCAATTGTATTTTGTAGGATACTGGGTTGACTTGACAGATGATGGGGAAGAGAGCAGTGTATCTGGGACTTTTTTGCAGGGCTGGTGCATATTGATGTCTCAGGTAAAAATCCAAACTTTCTGTCTGGTTTACTTTGGTCCGCCGTGCATCATCTTGTATCCATTAAGACACACTGCCCTCTGTCACAGACCCTTTTGCTTTCCCAGAATCAGTAATCGACAGATGGTACATCAGTGGGTTCCCAAGACCAGGGAAACAACAGAGGTTGGTAACCAAGTACGCATTTGAAAATGGCGATCTCCTGGGTTTTCCTCTCGGTCTAAAAGTTGGAAGGATGAAGGATAAACTTACTGAAGAATAAACTTACAGTCACAGCTAGGAAAAAGGCCTTCCAAACATGAGATATGAATTGGGGACCCCAATTTGACACAATGTCTGAGATCCCAACATACCACAATACATGGTTGAAGAGCGGTTTAGTGGTTTCCATGGTGATGGGCAGACCTTTTAGAGGAAGCAAATGACAGGAATTAGAGAACCGGTTAACAATGACAAGTATGCAAGTATTACCTTCAATGGGCGGTAGATCTGTGATGAATTTCTAGATTTAGAATTTCAAGACCCATCTTTTTAATCTAGCCTACATATAGTCCTATGGATTTATTACTCAAATTCCCTATGTAATTGTTAGGCTGCATTAGATAAACCGGAACTTTGGACACGTCCCATAAAAACAGATGTACTGACTCCACACTAAGTCTGTCTGTCTTTCATTTCCCCAAAGTCCTGTAGTCAAAGTGATTCAGACTTTACCCTGACCAGATGGTGGGAAGACAAGATGACGCCTGAGACAGACCGACCCAGTTTCACCTCACACTAGTCCCATTTCTGGGTCAGCTAGTTGATAATCTATATGCGAATTTAAGAAGATTACATCTATAACCTCAAAAATAAAAAAGTGGGAATATAACAGACCTATTTATTAAACTCCACTAACCTACTTAAAACCCCCCAGCTCTGTTAGATTCTACATTTTAATTCCCTGCCTAGCTACAGCATTTTGTGAAGCTTTTGATGTTATATAACATTATTCTTCTGTTGCTACTCTGTTTGTAACATTCCTTAGTGCCTGACATTTGCCACAAAATCATGAATTGCAGCTTTAACGTGACAAAGAAGAACTGGCCCTCCCGGCTGAGCCTGGTTCCTATCAAGGTTTTTTCAATTACACATCACTGGAGTTTTGGTTCCTTTTCACTGTCACACTTTTGGCATGCTTACTGGAAGACTGCTGACATTTAACTTTGTTTAGGGTTTTGTAAATTGTTAATATTGCTTTAAGCAAATCTAACTACAGTCCTAAAGACTCTATTATTTTACTATTTCTTTGTCTCCCATTCTTATTCATTATGCAATGTTCAGATATGTTATGGTATTATTGCAAATCTCTTATACCCTTGTCCTATAAAATTGTATCTTCTTTCTAAGCGCCCTTTCCATGTAAGATAGAACGGCATATTTTGCTTAATACGATACCTATCATCTATCATGTTAATTGACTAAATGTTTCATAGTCTTAAAAGTACACATTGGTTTAGAAGCCACTCTGAATACATTATACTCATACACCACTGAGAGGTATGAGCGTTTGCATATAATGACAGGTATCTCTAATGCATGTCCATGTATTCAAATTGTCCATTTAATCAAAATAATTACAAACCTCAGCCTGCAGCTAAGCTTCATAGATAATGAAATTGCCGACTGACACAGAGTTGAGGACAGCACATGCTGAAAGTGACATATCAGGGGTAGTTAGGACTATTTCAGCAGTAAGGGAAATTTAACTGACAGAGGAAGACAGGATATAACTTTTTGCAGGACGTGGAGGATGTATGGGGCATGCAGACCAAACATGCCCTCCAGCACCACAATAAAAAAAGACCCTGGGTAAGCCTCCTCTGCCACTCAGAAAGATAAAGTCTTGAGTATTAAACTTTCATGGGTTCGTTGCCTGGTTCTGAAGAGCAGAGAGACTGGTCAGGGTGACTACAGATGGTGTTGTTGACCCTGTCAATGGCGTCATCATAGGATGCAAAATGCAGCCACAGCAGAAGGTTCAGTCTCTGTCGGTATATGGTGAGCAGCGAACTGTAGCTCAGTCCACTAGAGGCTGCAAGGTGCAAACTCTAAGAGCATAATCATAAATAAATAAGACATTTTTTTGTTTTAAATGATATAATTGCTCATCCACATCCAAGTATCTCCAGAAGATTTGTTAAAACATTCTCAGAAGTGGAGGAGAGAATTATTCAAAGACTGTGTCATGGGACCACAATGGTGTCAAATGGACACTTTCCTTAAAAGCAGTAAGATAATGAATGCTATCTTAGAATGTTCTGTGGAAAAACATTGTGGCTACATTTTCAGGGCCAACAAAAACAAAGAAGCCATTGCAGCCATTGCAGCCGAGCCAGAGTTGGGAGCCAGAGGAAGTGGAGGTGAGTGAGCATCATAGTACACCCACAAGCTCCTGAAACAGATCGCTGCTGTACATGGGTGCACAGTTTGGTCCTAGGCTGGTCTTCTGTTATGGTAAGTAGACTCTGACAACAGGAGAACGTTATTGACGTGATGTTTATTGATAAATCACAGGAAAACAAGTAAATTAACTGTAAAATAAGCAGTGATGATGAGGAGACTTGAAAGACTGATTTGAATGTTCTTACAGATAGAGGAGCTCGTAGATCGTGGAGGGTGAAGAGTTTAGGAGGGTGGAGGGTGTGTTGTTAACAAAACACACCAAGCTGGGTTTCCAGGTAACTGCTGAGTTCTTTTAACAGGTGGAGGACACCAGACACAGGAGACTTGGAACCAGGAGAAATTGAGGGAACAACAAAGGAGAGATCGCTGGATCATGGAGTAACAGTTAAGTAGTCCTTTGACGAGACCGAACCGTGAGTGCTGGCTCGGTGTGTGCTTATACCTGGTGAGATATTGGGAAGATAATTGATAGCCGGTGCGGGTAATCAGTATTCAGGTGAATTGGTGCGATGTGGTTGGCTGTGGGAGGGTCTTGGCTGATTGGTGGCTGGTGATTGGTGGCTGGTGATTGGTTGTGTGTAGAGCCTGGCAGATCTGTGACTGGCAATAACAATAAAATAATAATAAAACAGCAATAACAATAAAAGATACCAATGTTCAACAAATGATTTAATACCATTACTATGAGAAATTATTAGAAGTACAAAATAATATTCATAATTTACTGTTTATTGGTGTAAACAGGCTATTTTTGGTTGGTTATTTTTGTTTGTTTATGGATCCTTCTTTAGGTTTTCTCTCCTTCAAAGCTGAATAGCAAAGCCCTAGGAATATCTTAAAACACTCTTGTAACCACTTAGAAACACCCTAGCAACCACCTATCAATGCCCTGGGAACCAACATAACTGACACCCAAAAAAAAATCTGCTTTACCTAAATAATTATATTATTTTAAAAGGAATGGAACATTTAAATAATTGTTATGCTGGAACAATGTTTTGAAAAACAGGGTGCTTAGAGACAAAACAAACGGGAGAAGAAGTAAGCAAGAAAGAAGTGCACAGCACAGAAACATTAAAGCATTCCAGTATGATGCCATTAAAGATGACACAAATAAAACGTTTAGGAGGGATGACATCATTCAAAGACATAATTCCTGAAAAACTTACTCTCAACCACTGTTTTTCGATCTGATCCGTCATCATTGATCTGTTGAATATTCCCAAAGTGAATGTCACTGTAGAAGATCCGACTGGCCCCTTTGCCACCTCCCCCACGGTAATCAAAGGTTAGCGCAATGACGTTTTTCATGTGACTGGGATCTTCAAACGGCTTGATGGGTGCATTGAGGTTGTTTTCATCTGATAAGTGCACACTCTTTAGTATAGTACGCTCTGAGTAGAGCAGGTATCCATCATAGTCACGACAACGCTGGCCATCCTCAGCTAGCATTCCATGAGCGCAAGCACATGTGTGCTGGCCGTTCCCGCGGTACAGGCAAAGCTGCTGACAGCCACCATTGTTGTTCTTGCATATATTAGTTCCTATGGAGAAATTTCAGTCAGATGACATGACAGATTGGAACATTGAGTTTACGAGTGATTCATACTACGAAAGTTCTCTGCTACGATATTTTAATAGGAATTTATACATTGTGTGATTACATAAAAGTTTTCTTTTTTCTTTAAATTTAATCTGAAATGAATATATGTTTCTGGTCTTGTTGTGAATTATTCATGTTATTCAAAAAATATATATTGCCTTAGTAACCTTTCATCAAAATATCTCCATTTTCTCTGACATTACCAAGCTCTTTTATTTCACCAGTCAATTCCTTATTGATAAAATTAAGCTCCATCTAACATTTCTTCTTGTTAGTTTTGGTTTACTCTACCATATTTCATATTACAAAAGTTAATTAGTGGCTGAGAACAGCATGTTTTTTGTGTTTAAGAAATGCATGAGGGAAAACTAACAAGTGACTGTAGAATCAATAAACATCTTCAATAATTTTTCAATTCAATGGCCTTGCGTAAGGTGAATTTTACAGCACATTACACACCTACCTTGCTGTCGGGCTCTGTTAAAGACTTTGATATCTTTGAGCTGGACACCAATGCCTGTCCTTAGAGCCACTGAATCTGTGGCATTGTCTTTATTGCCGCGCTTTATCGAACCATTCGCATGGGTCCTAATGAAAGAAACTGTTTTGTGATGTAAAATGTACAAATGAGGAAACACTAAGCAATATACTGCATTGGAGTTTTGTTGCGTCTATTAGCTTTGAGCCTACATTTACAGTGGATTCAGAAAGTATTCACACCCCCTTCACTTTTTAATTTTGTTATGTTGCAGCCTGATACTACAATCGTTTAAATGAATTTTTTTCTCTTTAATCTACAGTCAGTACACCATCATGACAAAGTGAAAACAGAATTTTAGAAATACCTGTAAATGTTTTAAAAGAAAAAAATGAAATATCACATTGGCATGAGTATTCAGACTCTTTGCAACAACACTTGAAAATGAACACATTAATTGAGAAAAAAATCATTTAAACTATTAAAAAAAGTGAAAATTACATTTTTGTCAGGTATGGTAATCCCTACCCAAAATGCAACCTCTGCATTTAACCCATCACTCATGAGGAGTAAACACAAATTGTGAACACATACACACCAGGAACAGTGGGCAACACAGCAATCAGGGGTTAGATGTCTTACTCAAGGACCGTTAGCTGCTACCTGCTGGCACTGGAATCGAATCAGCAACCTTTATGATTACAAGCCTGACTCACTAACTAGTAGGCCACAACTGCCCACCAGCAATCAGATAGTAGTATTGGGCTGCAAGTAACAAAATTTAAAAGGGAAGGGGGTCTGAATGCATTGTATATGCTAATGTACTTCTAAATTGACAGATTAATATAGATGCCATATAAACTAAAAAAAACATTTTTTTTTTTGCCAAATGTCCATCCCACACTCATGAAACCGACAAGTGTAAAATTTGTTTTTGAACTGTTTTCACAACAGAAACAGGGAAAAGTAAATGTATGAGTTCTGTGCAGCAGGCACTTACCGGTCACTCCAGTAAATGTAGCTCTCAAACACAGACACAGAGAACATGTCCATGTTGTTGTTGGACAGCACCACTTCTCTGTTCTCTCCCGTCTCCAAATTAATTCGTTCAATCTTATCTGTCCTTGCGTCACACCAGTACAACAAATTCTTCTACAGGACACACACATTTCATAGACAAATGTGTCATTAGCTCTGTTCTGAACCAAAGTGAGCTGCCTGATCCAGATGAGTCTTCACGGGTCCATGGTCAAGGTGACTGTGTTTCTGGATCAACATCTTTACTTGGTCCTTAAACATTTCTTTAAATGAGAAATAGTCCTAACCTAAACCTACCCATCACCCAAACCCTAACTAAATAAGAGAATAGGGTATATAAACTAATCCTATATAATATATATATAATAACCCCTAAACCTGTATTGACCCTAAACCTAATGCCACAATTTGATTGTTTGACAGAACATTTATTCCAGAACATTTATTCCAGAACTAACATCCAAGAACAAATCCTACTTGAAAATCACAGTGACCAAAGGCACACTACAGATAGGAAAGCTGCTCCAAAAGGCAGGCAGCAACATTATGCTCCTTATAGTATAAGAAACTCATGCTGTACATGTTTATGTTTGTTACAGCACTAATAAGCAACATGTACGACTATTTTAGTATGTACTGTGCTTCATTGATGAATGTGTTTTTGTGGCACAGATAATTACGTTTCCAGTTCAGTCCTGATGTTGCCTGCAGCAGGCCGCTGCCTATGTAAGCAGAACTTCAGATGTAGTTGAGAAGAACTTATCCTTATATGTACCTGATAGTCAATCGAGATGCCATTGGGCCAGCTAATGCTGACATTCACCAGCACAGACCTTTGAGAACCATCCAGATAAGATCGTTCAATGCGCGGATACTGGCCCCATTCTGTCCAAAAAAGATACCTACACCAACCGCAACCGAAAGAAAGAGAAATTAACTTGCGTATGGAGAGTGCTGTTTCATTCTTACAGTTGAAACTCTAAACAGGAAGTTACAGTCAGAGACGCTCACCCTTTCGCAGGATGTACGGTAATAGCCCGCGGTTTGTCCAGTCCTTGGGAGATGACCACATATCGAAACAAACCATTTAATCTGGCCACCTCAATCACATCAAAGCCCTGGTCTGTCCAGTAGATGTTTCCTACAGGACGCAGGCATGATCAGCCTTATAATAAAGTTCAGAAATGATCTGACTGTTGCGTGTGTGTGTGTTTAGGACACACCAGCGATCCAGTCAACGGCGATGCCCTCCACTCGTCCGATGCCATTAGTGATGACATCCTCTCTCCAGGTCTGATCTCTCTTTGCTCTGCTAATAGTACTCAAACCCATGTCCACCCAGTAGATGGTGTCATTATCTACAACACACATTTAATTTAGTCTTTCTTTATGATAATAACCTTTGATGGTACATATATTAACATGAACACCTAACAAATTACAGAAATAGTTAACAAAATTAATATTTTATCATTTTTATTTATTTCACTTTTTTATTACTTTGTGTTCTTAATAGTCATATAGATTACACGTCCAAAACATCAAAGCGCATCCAAAAGTGCTATTATATAACAGTAAATGCACACCAGGAACAGAATGATTTGATTATTAAAAACTACAATAGATGTTTTTAAAACTTTTGTTAACACTGACCAGCATGAAAATCGATGCCAACTGCGAGTGATGTGCCTGAAACAGGTACAAGGGCATCAGATTTGTCAGCAGGGTCCAGCGGGATTCCTCTAATACCCTCGTGAACTGAGTACAGCAGGAATGAGCCCACACCTGAAAAAAAATTATCGCCCATCAAAATATAACTGCACAATGTTTCATCCCAAAACTGTATGTCTAAGGGAGAAAGGCAAACACTGTTGTCCACTGTGCCCGTCACATTGTGTCACACCACTGGACAATTTAAATGTACTGCAAAAGATTTTCTTGTACTGCAAAAAAAGTGATTAAAAATAATAAATGATACAACATGAAAGTAAATAACTTAAATAGCGTTTTTGTTAATATGCTATATAATTTTTTTTAATTTCTTTAAACAACAAAAAAAGTTACCCTAATGCAAATACTTCATATAAGATTGCTTTAACAATGATACATTTAACAATGATACATACATCTCTTTTAACTGTACATTTACAGTTAAAATTAAATTAACATTTTGGCTGTTTTTATATTCAAAATAAAATATTTTATATTATATTCTCTGTGGTTTAAAGGATCTTCTTATGCCAGCGCAGCCGGCATCTTATTCATACTCATATCGATCATCTTTATTCCAAAAAACACTGGCAGGACAGATTTACTGGAATTTTGTCAACAGGTTACATGACCCCTAATGAGAAGTGGGACTGTATATGTGAGAGTGTTTCTGTGAACTACTGGTGTGTGTTCTCCTCGTACCCTCGCAGGACTGCTGTCCGCTCCTCAGACTGTATCCTGCAGTGCACATACAGGCACGGCTGGAGGGAGATGTGGGCAGACACAGCTGAGAACACTCGCCATTATTGTTGCTGCACAGGTTTGAACCTGACAACACACACACACACACACACAGTCACAGCCGGTTCACTGTGGGCTTAATATATCCTGCACTATGTCACCTGCAATGTGACCAGCTTTATCCAAACCCAATTTTCAAGCCGTTTATTTTACTAGTATGTGCATTCTGCAAAAACCAAAGCTATGACTTAAGGGTTGCTTGTGTAACCGGCACTACCTGCACCCACTCGAACCTGTGACTGTTCCGGCATAAACGTTAACAATGACACTAAAGATCAAGGTGTGGAAAAAGCTGCAGGGAAACATTCATTTTTTAGACATTTACGTTCATGCATGTGGCACATGTTTCCAGTGATGTAATCATTGCGAGTAACTGTGTAAAACTGTGTAACTGTGGGTGCAAATGGGGCTGATTATAGATGCTCAGCATTAGTCAGCTCAGCATTAGTTGCTCTGTTACCAGCTGTGGAAAGTTGACACAAACTGAGTTTTGAAAGGAATGTTTGTATATTTTCTACTGGTCATGACAGCAGTGATTCATCAGCACCTTCAATCGGGCATTTCTCCAGATCACCCACTCCTGTGTTTCAGAGAGATTCTGTTGAGTCTCAGTACAGGATAGCAGACTGCTGCTCCCGTCACATTCTCTATCTAAAAACCATCTGAAAGCTGCTGAACTGCACACGCGTGTGCTTGTGCTTAAGGTAACTGAGCGCTACAATAATGGACACAGCACATGCAAATACACACCATTAGCAATTTGTTCTTAGTGAACCTGCTCCACCATGACACACACACGCACAAACACACACACTCAAACCCAACACACACACCTGTCTGCACGGTCTCATTGTAGACCTTCATGTGCATTATGGGAGATGTGCTGTTTCTCAAGACCTTCCAGTTTCCTCCATCACTCTTTTCACAGGTGCCGATCTGATCTGTTCCCTGATCTGCCCACCACAGTTTATCACCTGCAGCAAAAGCCAAACACATTAGAAGCTGTTATTCTCTTTAAACCCATCGTCAGTGTGAGTCTGATCAGAGCTGTGTTTACCCATGACAGCCAGTGCTGAGGCCTTGCTTAGTTTGCCTTTCACACTGTCTAACACCTCTAGTGCCGATCCGTCCAGCTTACAACGGTTGATGGTGCTGTTTCCTGAGCTGATCCAGTACAATCGCTCTGCCTCATAGTCTATAGATAAACCTACAGTACAGACAAACCACAGACAACACTCAAAGAATGAAGCCTTCTATAAAAGCATTTCTGAGACTTTATTTTCTTTTGCACTGTGTCTGCCTGTTATAACTGTGAGTTTTCTTGAATTAACTGTTTAAATAAACTGTTTTCTTTAATTTCTAATTATTTTCTAAGATGATTCTTAGAAAAATTCTTATTAAATCCTCATTACTGTAATATTGTAAAGTTTGCTTTTGACAAAATGACAAATCCATCTGTAATTTTTTAAAGATTCTCCATCTTTTGAAAGATGAATACTCTGTTCATTGTGTTATTCTAATTATAAAGTTAACCACATTTTATTTGCATTTAAAACAGTATTTGTTAATATGACTATCAGGAAACTCTCAAGACTCAACAACCTGCGACCCATTTTTAGGCTGCATTTCACCAGCTGAGGACAACTGTTTTATGCAAATCTGAAAACAACAGGACAAAAAGGCCTGCTGTTTATATTTGCACTCACCCACTGGTGCTTTCTGATTGGTAAAGATGACAGTGTGGTTAGTGCCGTCAGTGTTGGCCATACTGATGTTGTCCCCATCAGTCCAGTAGAGCTTTCTACAAATGCAAACATTTAAAGAAGGTTAAGATGGGGTTAGGAGTCTTTAACAAACACTTAACTCAGTCCTGAACAAAGTTGAGAACTTGATTCATTTTTGAGTCCACACATAGTCAGCCAAGCATTCCATCTGCATGTGTGTCCATCTGCAAGATGTTGAGAATGTTTTTGTATAATTAAGGTTGATAAAACCAGTCATTTGAGCATCCAGAATTTTCATGTCATCAATGAAAAATTTCAGTGCATGAGCTTTTGCATATTTTTATCTGCAATCTAGAAGAATTACCGGGTAAGATTGCATGTTTGCCTGTGAGATTTCCTTAGTACAGTGACAGTCCAGTGTGCATGTGTGTGTGGTCCTGATATCACTGCATTATGGGGACCAAATGTCCCCTCGAGTATAGTACTACTAGTAAATGTTGACCTTATTTCCTCATTTAGGTCTATCATAAAAAATCATAAAATGATTTTTTGAGACTTTTAACTTTTCTTTTAACTTGAAATTTTTCTGTGATGTGTATGTTTAGGGGTAGTGTTAGTGTAGGGCGATAGAGTAAAAAAGTTTGTAAACTAAAAAAACCATCACATCTTTGGAATGTCATGAAACATGAAAACCCAGCATGTGTGTGTGTCTGTCTATGTGCTACTGTGTGTGGGTGTGTGTGTTTCTGTGTGTGTATCTGTGTGCATGTCAAGTGCAGTGCAAAAAGCTCACCCCAGTATGGGGTGCAGCACGAGGCAATGAGGTTTATCCAGGCCCTGAATAACTGCATTCTTGAAGGAGCCATCAAGTCTAGCAACATTAATCTGTTTCTTATTGGCAACGTAGCTAGTCCAGAAGAGATTACGTGAGACCCAGTCCACCGCCAGGCCATGAGCGTTAGGAATATCTGCTCACACACACAGAAATAATTTCCTGATATTAACTGCTTGAAACAACAACCTGATAATAGACACAGAAATGTAAACATTCACATGGAGCATATTTCTACAGGAACAGACATCCTGAATTGGAGAAACAATGTGTGAGACAGCAAACTGTGAGTTATGGTTTAATGACCCAACATTTTTAACCCTTGGTTGTGAGGGTTGTGCTAATTTTACTTAAAGAGCATTTCTCAAAAACACACTTGACACAACAGTTCTAAACTTTAAACAAACACCAGACACACACATAACATCTGAAATGTTAAGGAATAATTAAAGGCAATTTACTGTTGAGAAATATAGTTTACATTAATATCCGTATGGTTGCCAAGCAACACAGAGACTTGGTGCATTAATAGTTAACAGAATAGTTAACATAACATAAAAAAATAGATTATGGTAAAACCTGAACCCAAATTCATCTGTCACCTTAAGAACTTTGATTTCTACAAAGACATTTCAGTTGATTTATACTGTACTGGAATACTGACTGGGATCTCAGATGGGTCATTCACTGTCTATCTGCCACATACCGCTGTCAGGACTTCGGTCTGATCCGCCCGGGTTTGTTTTGTTTTGTGTCGGAGCATGCGGTTGCTTGACAGCTCGCCACATGCTCCGTTGTCAGCGTCTGCCCCACCCTCCCATTTTGCCCCAGCTGTTTCTCACCTCCGTCATCACCAACACCTGTTCATTCTCTTGTTTTCTTCCCTTTATATTTCCCTCGTGTCTTCCCCTCGTTGTCAGATTGTCTTGGATGCTGTCCAGTTTCCTGACCGTACTCAGTAGTAATGATCTAGTCTAGTCTAGTCGAGTTAAGTCAAGTTGGTGTCAAGTTGTAATATTCAGTTAAGAAGTCTAGTTCCTAGTTTATGTGTAGCGTCCGAGTAGTCTCTGTAATTGGTGCACCCAGAAACATTCTTGTTTACAAGGTGCCAGACTCCATTTCAGACTCATGACATCATTTTTAAAAATCATTTATATAATAAATAAAAAAACAGTTGAAGGAAGAAGATAAGATGAAGATTGGCATAACTATGTATTCGAGTTACATGGGTGGTTTAAGCCAGAATAAACTACAAAAAGGGCCAGCTCTGTAAGGCTTCTGTCATTCTCTGCACTCTTTATCTACATTAGTGGAGAAGATCTGTACTAATAAGTTATCTATGTTGTATATATCCATGACTGTAGTACCTGCAGACACCACAGTCTCTATCCCTGTGCCATTAATGAAGGCTCTCTTGATTGTTTGGGTCCGAACATCTGACCAATAGATTCGCTGCTCCACGGCATCATAATCCACAACGGTGACATTGTCAATGTCGGGGACAGTGAATGAGATGATGTAATTGTAGTATGGATTATAGATGTCCACGCCTCGAATCTCAATCTGACGAGCATAGAGCAGGAACTGACGTGATTCTGAAGGTAAAAGAAGTGACCCATTGTGAAAGTGAACAGAAATAAGTCTGCCACATGACAGCAAAAACATTCAACTCTCAAAGTACAGGCTAAACTTTTCTACAGAAACATAAATGTGAATACCTGTGAGCCCAGAAGATTCATTTAATTCTCATGTCAAATAAAAGAGACATTTGCATTAAATGTCTACTGTAATTCTCTACTGTTAATCCCCACTGTAAATCTCTACTGTGACTGTAACACGAAACATAAACTGTTCTTAAAGCTGTACATATGACATGTGGACAGCAGCTGTTCTCAACCCCACACAGTGTTTCATGTGTTCAGTAGAGATATGACGTCATATCGCAAGCATTCATTAGACTCCTGGGGATTGTGAGACTGGGAGCAGGTGGATCAGGCTGTGGTTCTTACCGAAGCAGGTGTGGTTGTCTGGGCCCAGTCTCATGAGATGAGGACAGGCGCAAGAGAACGTCTGATTATAGTTGATCAGACACAGGTGAGAACACGGACCCAAACCACCGTTAGCAGCACATGGGTTTGGTGCTGGAGAAAGAGCATTTCATTATACCAATACTACACTATAAATTACCCTGTGTTACAAGATTACACTGTGTAATGCAGTCTCCCATGATGCAATGAACTCAACTTGACCTTCAATCTGTGTTCTCAGTGTTCTCAAATGCAAAATCTGTCTTTTTAGAACCAAACTCTAGTTTTAAATAAAAAAATAGATCTTTATTGTCATTGTTAAAGCAAACAATGATGGACTGTTTAGCAGCATTTTAGAATAAGAACTTATCCAAATTAATATATACTCTTAATTGCTATTAAATGTTCTGAAAGGTTATGAAAATACTTTCTGTTTTCAAAAACGCTCTGACTATAGAAAATCACAATCAAAAGACAAACTTACTGAAATGTGTTGTCATTATGGCATTATTTATATTAGTAATTAAAGTGTGTAGATTACCTTGTGGTTGTCGGGATGGGTGATACACCTGCAGGTCAAACGGCTGTGTGTTTGTTCTCTGAACCACAGTCACATTGTTTCCCGTCCATTTATTAGCCTTGGCGAGTGTGTTTGTGCGCCAGTCTGTCCAGTAAACTTCTCCTCCGTACATAGTGACAGCGAAGGGATGAGAGAGATACTCGTGTCCTCTGAGAACCTCGATTAGACCGGTTCCATCATACTTGGCAGAGTAGATTGCATCAGATCTGAGACACAAGATAATTCATCTCTGATATAAAAGGAAATTTCCAAACCCCTGCAAATGATCCAAAATGCTGCAGCACATCTGATCTTCAATCAACCAAAAACAGCCCATGTCACACCCCTCCTGACCTCACTCCACTGGCTACCTGTACCCGCTTCGAATTTCAATCTCTGGCTCTAGCCTTTAGGACAGTCACCGGAACCTCATTCCCCTACCTCAACTCACTTCTTCAGACATATGTCCCCTCCTGCCCACTACGGTCTGTAAATGAGTAACGTCTGATTGTTCCCCCACAGCAAGGTTCCAGATCACTCTCTAAGACATTTACCTATTCTGTTCCTTTGTGGTGGAATGAACTCCCAGCCTCCACCCTGAAAAACCAATTCAAAACACACACTTTTCCTACATAAAAAGAAAAAATCCTCTGTTCATCTTGTCTCTAGCAGCAGAATACGATTTCCACTTGTAAATATAGCTTTGTAGACTTCTACAATCTTCTCATCACTGAATATATGGCACCACTGCTAAAAAAACAATCTTCAAAATCTGAACTGAACATGACGGGCTACGAAATAATAAAATGACAATAAATAACATATTTAGCAATAACATTTACTTAACAACAAATATACAAAAACAGCCAATGAATTTCATAAGCGAGCTTTTAAAATATATCAGACTTATTATCTCTTATAGATGTATACTCTTATAGACTTATAGATGTTACCTGGCATCTATCCATAGGATGCGGCGCTCAAGATAGTCCACAGTCAGTCCATTGGGCCATCCTCCGCTGCCCATCTCTTTGTGGATGGTGCATCTGCCATGCCCACTCATAGATGCGGCTTCAATCCTCGGCATGCTGGCATCCCAGTCAGTCCAAAACAAGATTCTACAGAACCAACACATTCCATCTTAAAACGCAATTTAAAAGTACATCTTTCTGCACTGTTCTAAACAATACAAAATGACAAACAATAAAATAAAAATTTGGTCCCAACAAGAGTAAATATTTCATTAACAGAAAGACAACTGGTTCTGATGTGTCTTTTATCATAAAATACCAAAAAACTAGAGATTTGATATCTGCAGAAGAGAAAATGACCAGTAAGCCATGGTAAAGTAACTGTTTTGATTTTCTGTTCATGTCTTTTATTTTGATATTGTCATCCCTGATAAGAAACAGCTAAAATCAGTATTGTACAGTACTGTGTCAGCAGTCTAGAATTGGGATGTTTGTTTACCCCTCTCTGGGGTCGAGGGCAATGGCTCGGGGGTGCTCCACATCTCCAGCCAGCAGAGTGGTGCGCATCGTACCATCCAATTTGGCCACCTCAATCTGATCCAGGTTACTCTCCACCCAGTAGATGTTTCCAGCAATCCAGTCAACAGCCAGACCCTCTGGAGTAGCTAAACCATACTGGATCACCACGTCAAAACTGGTCAGGGCTGATTTGTGAAACAGAAATTAGGAATTTAAAAGATAGACATACAAATTAATGTAGACTATCTATTTATTATGCTTTTTACCTAGCTTTGAGCCAATGAGAATGCATCAAGAGATATATGGTGGATGTCAAGATTTTCAATCAACTTGTCAAATAACTTTGTGTGTTCCTTTTTTTTCATGTCTGCTTGTCTTGTCTTTTATTTTGTATAATTGTATTTTGTTCATTTCCTGTTCTTGTTTTTGATTATCTCCTGTTTTAGTTCTTCTTTCTAGTAGTCCTGTCACTGTTGCCCACCCTGATTGTTCTCACATGTCTTATGTTACTTGTCATTAGTTTTTATATTTATACCCAGTGTTTCCTTTGCAAACAAAAATTTGGTTAACAGGATGCTAGTAGGCACATCTCAGGTTACTTGACTGTAACCCTTTTCCCTGAGAAAGCAGGAATGAGATGCTGTGTTTTATAATAGCACTGAGAACACAATCAATCAATGCATTGTGTGATCCCTCACACAATTTGCTTAATAGTGGCCACCATACTTGATATAATTTTATGCACCCCATCCCGAGGGGGCACACCCCCTGCCTTCGGGCCTCCCTCCACTGAGAGGACAGACCAGGTTGGGGCTGAGCACAGTGGGTAAAAAATGTATGACTCTTTGCATCTGGAACCTGCTAATGATGGTATTCACCACATTACCAAACAGTCTGGAAGGTAATAAAGGGACATCTAAAAGTGCAAAGGCCATCTGTTTAGTCACCCAGAGTGAGGATGTTACTCTGCATTGCCTGATGGTCTCGCTGGTCTCTTCAGGGACAATGAGCTCCCTGGGAGAGATAGCTAGCCAGAATCTTTTCCAACTGGGGCATCATTGTATAATCATGTTTTCCTGCACCCGTAAAGAATAAGGCTCCTCCCTGTGGCCACCACACAGAAATCTGTCCTCTAGTTTTGAGCACTTAGAGATCACAGGCTCCTGTGGCCAGTCTAGTTATACTCTGGCCACCACACAAGTCACCACCTTCAGTAACTCCTCGTACACTGTCATTGCAGGAGAATCGCTTGAAGAGCAAGAGAAAGGGAAGAACTATCTCCCCCTGCTCAGCCAGATGGACCTGCGAGCCCCATGATCTTAATCTGGGGCTTTGTTCTCAAAAGAAAGCAAGGCAAGCATAGAGCACTTTAATTATTGTAAAAGTTCTTGACATGTTTAACACACATGCTTCACAACCCATCAGTTCAAAAGCTTTCTCATTAGAGTTACGGAACACAGAACCAAGTGTAGCTTTTGATAGAGAACTAGTATCTGGATTCACACTTTACAAGGTCTGTGGCATAAAATGTTTAAAAAATATTCAGGGGTATTTGCAGCTGTTAATAGTTTTGTGAATTAGCTTCATTCAAATTGTTTAATCACCAAATATACTAAAGAAATTATGTTAGGTCATAATTCAGGTAACCTGCTGGCAAAATTAGTGCTGAATGCAGTTTCAACAGGATGAACCCTAGACTGCAGGTCAGACCTGAGCGCTGAGCTATGGAGGAAGCCTACCATAATATGAAATGCTTTACTCTGACTAAACAACAAATAAAATGTAGTTTACAGCCTGGGTTTTGTGTAAGCATATTCATTACTCCAGGCACGTACTGCTGACATTTGTGAGTCACATTATTGTGTGTCATGCATATTCAGGGTATTTTTTAAAGCTATCAGACCAGACTCGAGTACCTCCATTCTCTGACAGTTTTCCACAATAAATCTTGTCCTCAACAACGTCTGTCCAGTAGAGTGAGCTTTGGTTTAGATGAAAGTCGAGGGCAATGGTGTTTCTCAGGCCTGGCACTAACACATTGAACTCTCCCTTATGAAGATCAATGCGTCTGATCTCGTGTCGGTTGGAGAAGATGATAAATGGTTTGAAGGGATCTGGACAAACAGAAAAACTCATTGAAGGGACACCAGAACTCTCTGAGCGGTAGGAGACATAAAGCTGGCCAAATTTTCCAAGATGTTTATAAAATAAGATTTGCAACATACATGTCTGTAACATTCTGAGGCTATTTCATAAGCATTGTTCCCTTTCTGTCACTCACTTGATGTTGTGTTGATGTAGTGACACTAGGGGTTTGAACTTGGGAGACCAATCTCACTGCTTCTCATAAGAAAAAGCCAATAAAAATTTAATTTAAAAATAAAGCAGCAATAGGAATTGAAAAGTGAGATTTGTGTGCCAGTCTTCATCTCACACATCCAGGTATAAAAGTGAGATGGCATGCACCGTTCATTCAGATTTGTTCTTCTAAACCCATTTGTGTATGCTCTTCATCAGTTTTGCTTCCCTGGAATGCTTATCGCTTATGATTAGTAACGATTTGTGATGCTTGTCACACCCTACTCTGGTGCCTTTTCTTCTTGGGAATGCATAATGAGTTGCCTGTGAAGCACTATTTCCTATGGCGGTCCCAAACAAAACCCCTATCCACAGCTTGTATGCCACCTTGACCTTCTCAAAGGTCTACCTACAGGGTAGACCCACAGGGTCAGTGGCATCTCTTCCCTCGGTTGAGGTGGGGAGTCAACTATTCTGTAAAGCCTATTTTTCTGTCCCTCCAGTAGGGTCCAAATGCATTTGACTATCCCAAAGCACTATTCCAATGCATTTGACCAGCAAATGTGCTCTGAAATGACCTTCTGGAAGCCTATCCAGTACAGAGAGATTAACGTCGTAGTGCGTTGAAAGGTTATGGACGTGTTTAAGGCTTGCTATGCTTGCCGGCAGCTGCGCCACTTAAGTCTATAATGCGGTTCAGGAGATGTGGCATTTAACATTGGGACCCCAGTGTCACTACATTAACATATAAGGGAGCCCTACTGTCAGTAAGTGACAGAAAGAGAATGTTCTGGTTACATATGTAATCTCCATTTCCTGATGGAAGGAACAAGACTTTGTGTCCATCCTGCCACAATGCTGAACTTACCACAGTATGCTTCAGCTCCTCAGCACAAACCTAAAGAGTAGTGCACATCATATCCCTTTTGTACCCAGATGTCTGGGGTGGAGATTGGCATGCAAATTCCACTTACCAATTCCTATTGGAGCTTTATTATTAAGGCCAATGTTTTTTGGTGATTTGTCTCCCAAGGTCAAACACATAATGTCAATAACTTAACAAAACATCTCATTCCCTCCATTGGGGAATGGAGGTTACAAACGTAACTGAGATGTTTTTTTTCAGACTCACATATGAAAAGAAAAACTTTTCTAGACAAAACTAAACAAGATATGAAAATCATACAGCAGAATTCGGAATTTACAAGTACAAGTACAAGTGGAGTTTATTGTCATTTCAACCATATACAAGTACATAGTGGAACGAAACAACATTTCTCCAAGACCAAGGTGCTACATTAAACAAACACCGAACAAACATTAAACATCACAGAACTACAAGCACTACATAATATATACATAATTTATACATAAAGTGCACAAGTGCAAACATGTGCAGACAGCACAAGACATTACAGTGACTATTGGGACAGACTATGGACATAGTAAGTCCCAGTGCAGAGCCAACCAGTACACAGTTCTGTTAAAAAAAGTAAAACTGGTGACAGTAACATAGATGTAAACATAAATGTAAACATAAGTGTAAACAGTAAACATAAGTGTAAACATAATTATTAGCAGCAAGATGTGCAAAAAAGACTTGCTACGGTATGCTACGGTACCATTTGCCAGATGGTAGGAGGGTAAAGTGTGTGTAAGAGGAGTGTGTGGGGTCATGCACAATGCTGGTGGCTTTGTGGATGCAGCGTGAGGTGTAAATAACTGTGATGAAGGAAAATGAGACTCCCATGTTCTTCTCAGCTGTCCTCACTATCCGCTGAATCCGCTGACTATCCATCTTGCGGTCCAAGACGGTGCAATTCCCAAACCAGGCAGTTATGCAGCTGCACAGAATGCTCTCGATGGTCCCTCTGTAGAACATGGTGAGGATGGGGGGTGGAATAATTCTTTCCTCAAGTCTTCTCAGAAAGTACAGGTGCTGCTGGGCTTTCCTGATTATGGAACTGTTGTTGAGTGACCAGGTGAGATTCTCTGTCAGGTGAACACCATTGTTTAGCGGAGAGTGGTCATGGTGTGCTCTTCTGAAGTCAACAACACTCGTCGTTCTTGCTGATGAGACCCACCATGGTCGTGTCATTAGCGAACTTGATGATGTGATTCGAGCTGTACATTGCTACACAGTCGTAAGTCAGCAGAGTGAACAGCAATGGACTGAGCACACAACCCTGCCCCAGTACTCAGCATAGTGGTGTCGGAGGTGATCCAGACTGACTGAGGTCTCCCAGTCAGGAAGTCCAGGATCCAGTTGCAGAGAGAGGTGTTCAGGCCCAGCAGGTTCAGCTTTCCAATCAGGTGCTGGGAAATGATTGTGTTAAATGCTGAGCTGAGGTCTATGAACAGCACTCTAATATATATGTCTTCATTGTCCAGGTGGGTGAGGGCCAGGTGGAGGGTGGTGGTGATGGCGTCATCTGTTGAGGGGTTGGGGCAGTAAGGGAATTGCAGAGAGTCCAGAGAGGGGGGCAACAGGGTCTCAATGCGCCTCATGATGAGCCTCTCGATGCACTTTATGATGATGGGTGTGAGTGCAACGGGACAGACACTAGAGACATCTTTGGCACGGGGACAATGGTGGTGACCCTGAAGCATGTCGACACAACAGTGCTGCTCAGGGAGGTGTTGAAGATGTCTGTAAAAACATCTGCTAGCTGGTCTGCGCATCCTCTGAGCACCCTGCCAGGAATGTTGTCTGAACCAGCAGCCTTCCGCAGGTTGACTCTATGTAGCGTCTTCCTCACATCAACTGTGGTTAGACACAGCACCTGGTCATTAGGAGGAGGGGTGGTCTTCCTCGTCGTCATGCCATTCTGTACCTTGAACTGAGAGTAGAAGTTGTTCAGCGGATCTGGGAGGGAGGCATCACTGTCACAGACAGGTGGTGTTGTCCTGTAGTTGGTGATGGCCTGGATGCCCTGCCACATGGGCTGAGTGTCTCTTCTGGCCTCAAAATGACTGTTTCTGAGCGCACGTGTGCTTTGCCTTCCTGGACTCTTCTGGACAGTTTGGCTCTCGCTTTTCTTAGGGCCACCCTGTCGCCTGCTCTGAAGGCAAAGTCTCAGGTCCTCAGAAGTGCATGCACCTCTGCAGTCATCCACAGTTTCTGGATGGAGAGTGTGGTAATAGTCTTGGAGACGATAATGTCATCAATGCGTATTCCTCCAAGTTGGTGAAGTCTCCGTCAGTTGCCGCTTCCCTAAACATGTGCCAATCAGTGTGTTCAAAACAGTCCTGAAGAGCAGAGATGGCTCCTGCTGGCCAGGTTTTCACCTGCTTCAGAACCGGTTTGTTTGTGTAAACAAGGTCAAGCACGTTCTTTCCTCTCGTTGCAAAGTCCACATGCTGATGGAATTTAGGAAGAACTGACTTGAGATTTGCATGGTTGAAATCTCCGGCAACAATAAACAGTCCGTCAGGGTTTGAATTCTGCAGTTTGTTAATAGCAGGTGTATTAAATGTTAATAGCATAATAACAGGTGATGCTGAGGGCTGGAGGCCTTGTCCCCGCAGCAAGCCGAGATTGCGTAGCTTCTCCAGCAGATCACCATGTAGAGTAGCAGTAGTGTTGTTTCTGAATTTTGCGGCTGGTGGTTGTACACATGAACACCGGTAGCCCTTGATGTCCATGCGCTGTTAGAAGTCAGTCAAAACAAAGAAAAAGCACAATTTTGTGTCCGGAGCGGCTGCTGTGCACTACTGTCGCGCCACCATCTTGAAATGTATAACCTTATTTAATAGTTCACAAACGATCATTTCCTTACAACAAAGTACTAAAATTACACATATAATTTTACAGTTTACAGCCCTGTTATTCTTCTAGTTATTTACCTATAGCACATAATGAGTCTCACACATTTACAGAAAATAGCTTACTTTCATGTTGCAAAATAAGGTGGATATTGTAGTAAACAAAGTAAGTAAAAAAATCTAGGAAATCTAAGAAACTCTTCAAACATTCTACTGCAATTTCTCTTTTATTTATTTTTTTTATGCATATGTAAAAAAACATTTCTGTTGGGTTATAAAGTAGTGTAATTTCTCACCTGTGCTCCTGCAGCTCTCCATGTCGGGTTCGAGGGCCCAGCCATTGTAGCAGGAACATTTCACGTTGAACTTATCCTGTTCACACCGCTGGCTGCACTTCAGGTGTTTGGCACAGAAGCCCTGGATCTGACACGTTTTGTTATCAGTGCCCAGCTCCATGCCCAGTGGGCAGGAGCACAAAATGCCCTCACCCGGGGCCACTGTGCAATTATGAGTGCAGCCTCCATTGTCCAGAGAGCACAGGTCTGAGTAACAGAAGAAAATACAGACAGTAAAAACAAAGGTGCAAGGGAAGGTGCACAGAGACTACAGCTTCACTCACCCAAAATAATGCATCAACCAGTCCTACTACTATGCATCAACTACACTCCCCTCAGACAGTGTTACAACCCAGCTAACAGGGAATGTTACATTGGTAAACATTCCGTAAAAGTTCAAAATTGATCAGTTATCTGAAAAGTTATCTTAAATATTCTTGCAATAAAATTTGTAGATTAATTTAACGTTATATATCATATGCATAAAAAATGTTATTCATAGGTTGTTAGTGGAACATTTTAAAATGTTCTTATAATCAAGCAATAATTCAATAAGTTAATGCAATGTCTAAAAAACTGGATGGTCTGAACATTTTAAATGTTTATATTACTTTAAAATTGTTAGCTGGGAATACCAGCCAAACAAACCCCCTTTCAGCAACAGCAGTGCTTAAAAATATTTATTTACCAACTAATTAATTCAGTGACCCTAATGTGGGTTTTTTCTCATGGTTCTTTAAGAAGCATAATTTTGGAAAAGATTTAATGTTTAAACAGCAGTATTCATCACAAAGGCTGTGTCTGTTTCCATCAGCATGAAGTTGCTTATTAAGTCTCAACTTCTCGAGCCCTCACCGCAGAGTTTCTCATCAGAGCTGTCAGGACAGTCATCTTGGCCATCACAGAGCTTCTCAGCAGGCAGACAGATGCTGGTGTCATTAGCACACATGTGATGGAAGAGTTTACACACCAGTGCCTCACAGTTCTCCTCATCAGAGTTATCCTCACAGTCACTGTCTCCATCACACACCCAGGCCTTACTGATACACCGTGCTGCAGACACAGAATCCACAAACACAGAATAACATGCGCTCTGCTCTGCAAGAAAATGGTTTCAAACTCAGGTTTATCAAGCTACAAGTGAAAGAGTCAAATTATATGCTTGATGAAGAAAGTGCAGCTTGTTTTAGATCTTAATGTACATAACGGGTTAGAAACACATTTTTACAAACTTTTTAAAAAGGAATGTAACATTTCTTAAAGACCCTCTGTGGTAAAGTCTATGTGGTGTTTTTAATATTGTGACGAGTCTCTCCGGGCTGATCAGCGTCGCCCTGGCAACTGAGGCGCCGCACCTGCACCAGCTCACTATCGACGCCTCGGCCACAGCTGGAGCGCATCACCAAGCGGCCATATAACGCCGCGAGCTCTCGCCCTCGCGAGAAGAGATGCTATAAACTGTAGTGCCACTAATACGTGTTTTTTCTATCCCCATGTCATCCAGAGAGCAGCGAGTGACTGAACCTCGCGAGGGCGAGTGCAACGGACACACACTCTCGCGACACCGGGACGCAAGGGACACAAAGCCGCACCAGCTTCACCAGCCTCACCGGCCGCACCAGCCACACCGGCTGCCACGCACCGGCCTCGCCTGCCTCACCAGCCGCACCAGCCACACCGGCTGTAATACACACGCCCTCCGGGGTTTTTGTTCACAGCTTACCTTGTTGCGTGATTCTTCACCCGTGACAATATGCTTAAATATAAATCATGTGCAAATTAATTAAAAGTTTAAATATGTCATTTCATCAAAGATGAGTTTTAAGGGATAAAATTATTGACTACAGGGAGATCTTTTATAGTGAGAAAAAGAAAAAAAAACTGCTACATGAGGATCCATGTGCAGTTTATTAACAAATGACAACTTAGTACAAACAGGCAATGGCCGAAAACTGGCAGACAGGAATGGCAAGGGCAAGGCAGAAATCGCAATCAAAAAACAGTCCAAAGGGTTGGGGCAGCAGCAAAGGCACAAACAGTAATCCAAAGCAGGGTCGATAACACAAAGAGATATCCAGAAAAACGCTCAGAAATGTTCACCAGGGCTAAACAAGACTTCGCAATGAAGCAGGGCATGGGTAAGTTTAAATAGTCCACTAATGAGGGATAACAAGGAGCAGGTGTGTATGCAGGGTATGTGGGATTATGGGTTATGTAGTTCAGTACTCATGGTGGTCATTACAGGAATCGACTGAGTTGGAAGCAGCGTTTATGACAGAGCCCCCCTCCTGCGAGTGGCTCCTGAAGCAAGGATGGAGTCGATGCCGGGGTCTACCTCAGGGACGTGGGGCCGGTCTCTCAGAGTGAGTTTGATGAAAGCCAGCAGTGAGCGTAGGGTCCAGAATGTCCTCAGCTAGGACCCAGGATCTCTCCTCTGGACCGTACCCCTCCCAGTCTACCAGGTTTTAACAGGTTGTAACAGTGAAACATGGAATGTGGGAGAGATACGATAGTTAGCAGGGAGTTGAAGACAGAAAGTTATTTGTCTTAAAATCTTAAAAGGACTCATATACCTAAGACTGAGTTTTTTGGAGGGAAGTCAAAGATGGACATCTCTGGTGGATAGCCAAACCCACTGGCCAAGTAGATACTGAGGACTGGGGTTTCGATGACGATCAGCTAACATTTTTTGCTTGAAAATGCTTGAAAAACATAAGGACTGTTAGCTAGACCGAAAGGCATTACCAGGTATTCATAGTGTCCTGAGCTGGTGGAGAAGGTGGTCTCCCATTCGTCTCCCTCCTTGATCTGAATCAGATTGTAAGCACTGCGTAGGTTGAGCTTGGTGTAAAACTTGGCAGATCTGAATTGTTTGAGGGCTGCAGGAACGAGAGGTAGAGGGTAACAGAATTTCACAGTTACATCATTGAGTCCCTGATAATTAATGCATGGACATAGCCCTCCATCCTTCTTGCCCACAAAGAAGAAACCTGCAGAGGCTGGTGAGCTGGAGGGACGGATGAAACCCTTGGTTAGTTCCTCCTTGATGTAAATTTGCATGGCCTTGGACTCGAGGATTCGACCTTTGGGTGGAGAGGTACCAGGCAGAAGGTCAATGGCACAGTCAGAGGCTCAGTGAGGAGGTGGCTGGCAGGCCTTGGTCTTACTGAAGGCCTCCTGTAAATCAACGTACTTGGGTGGCAGACCGGTAGTGTGAAAGTAGTCAGGCTTGGTGGAGATTGTTAATACAGAGAGTGGGACTGGAGGGTGTAAACATTGGGAGAAGCAGGTGGTAGCCCAGCGGATTATCTCCCCTTTAATTTCACCAGGGATTTGTCAATACAGTTACCAGTGGCACCCGAATCAAGCAACGCTTTGGTGATAATAATTGAATTAGGAAAATGAATGCTTATTGGTAGCTCTAGACATAAGGCAAAATAGCCAAAACTTGGTAACTCACTCACCTGCGAGGGGTCTTGCTGCTTAGGGCAAACTGGGCAGTTTACACAAAGGTGGCCTTCCTGGCCACAATAAAGGCAGAGGCATGCTTCTTCATGTGACTTTTACGTTCTTCAGGGGTGAGACAGGCTCGGCCAATCTGCATGGGTGTGGGTTGGTTCATTAAAGAGCGATAATCTGCTGATGCCAAGCCTTGTTTGGGAGGTTTTCGGGAGCAAAGCAGATTGTCAATGCGAATTGTCATGATGAACTCTTCAAGAGAGCGATCCTCATCACGACATGCTAGTTCTGTTTGTAGCTCCACATTGAACCCACGGTGAAACAACAGCCTCAACGTGTCCTCCACCCAAACTAGGGCGATCTTGCTCTCATCGGTAACATAGAGCGAAGGCTGCTGGTCAGGACAGGCAGCAAAGGCACAAACAGTAATCCAAACAGGCAGTAATCAAGGCAGGGCAGCAAAGGTACAAAGAATAAATTCAAAGCAGGGTCGAAAACACAAAGAGATATTCAGAAAACCGCTCAGAAATGTTCACCAGGGCAAAACAAGACTTTGCAATGAAGGAAGGCATGGGTTTAAATAGTTTGCTAATGAAGGCTAATGAGCAGGTGTGCATGCAATCAGCCAGGTATGTGGGATTATGGGTAATGAAGTTCAGTATTCGGGTGATAAAGATCTCCGGTGGTCATTGCAGGAATCAACAGAGTTGTAAGCACTGTTCATCACAGTCAGAAGGAGACAAAGGAAGGAGAAATAATATTTGTGGGTGTAGCTGTGATTTGCTGATTTCTGCTTGATTTTAAACTACTTCCACACCCTCAAAACTGAGCTTACACGCATATCTGTTAAATAATGAGTTACTGTTTTCTCTAGTGTCAAGGCGCCCTTAGCTATTTACCTCCAACACTGATTTTTTTTTACACTGTGAACGTTTGTGAAGATTGTGATGATCATGATATATGCACAAGCTGTACTCACATGACCAGTGTTCAGTGTGCTAATTGGTGATTGCATCTCAAGATAAGGACAAAATGGGTTTTGTTAAAATAATAAATTGTAATTGTAGTGTTTTGTAATGAAAACATTAGGTTGTTAAATCGGGAGCATACAATCCATATTTTCTGCGTCATTACCAGAGTCCCTGCAGCCGAACTTTACAGCTGGATCACACATGTGCGTTACACCCTCGCAATTCTTCTCATCGCTTAGATCCATGCAGTCTGTGTCTCCATCACAACGCCAGCGGAGAGGAATACACAACCCGTCCATTCGACACTGAAACTCATCTGTGTGACAGCCACCGGGGGGGCGGGTCGCTGCCGAAACAAAACCAGCATGTTATGATGTAAATACATACAGAATGCCCCTTCTGCATGACATACCAAACTCAAAGAATTGTGGGTGGAATGTTCAGATTTGTGCTGCACAAAGGTTGACCGATATGTTTTTTTAATGACTGATGCCAGTGTTGGCCAACTGGCTGATTTAAGGTCAATATAACACAAATGTAATTACAGTAACTGAAAGAGAAAACTCGTAAATCAACAAGAACATTTATTGTGCAGTACATGCTTAGTTAGCAGAACTCAGGAAAAGCCATTTGTGGAATTTGTGATTGTTTGTGAGGTAGAATATTTTAAATGAATTTAAATCACACTGGTTTTGCTGCTGGGCTGTAGATCTGACACCTTATTGTACTGTTTGAATAAGACTGTTGCACACCACAGTGTTATTATATTAAAACACAAATTATGATCTAACTGTCATGCATGGCTTTACTGGTCTGTCAGATGCAGGCTTTACATCTGAGAAGCTTTTATTAGAATGCTAATGGATTACATGGCAGCCAAATGGAAACATTTATCGGCCAAACGTAAAGATTTATTGTCCAATGCGATAATGAAAAAGATTCAAATATTAGCTAATATATCAGCCACTACTGCTATACAAGATTAAGGCTTCCTATCAGAGCACACTGCACTACTCCTTGTTCAGGCTCATGTCATTGACTGAACTACTGCAATGTTTTTCTGGCCTGTCTACCTGAAGTCCTAAATGAAACCTCTGCAAATGAACCAAAATGCAATGCATGTTACGGGCTCGCGGTGAAAGAATCCAATTGCAGACAGCGTTTTACCATGAACACTTTATTTAACAAAAACAGAAACAAACAGAAATTCAAGTAAATGTGAGCAAACTCGAAACAGGAATTCAAAAACACGAAGTCAAAACTTAAAACATAAATTCAGACACACACCGTACGCAGGGGGTACACCACGGGGTAAACAATAACAAATAATTTAAACTTTAAGCAGATATGTTTCAAACATAGACCATCACAGAACTTCAGAACAACGAATCGGCATAAGGCAGAAAACACAAGGGGCACACATCGGGGCATCCCAAAACAGACAGACAGGACAGACCAGGCAGACAGGACAGACCAGGCAAACAGGACAGACCAGGCAGACAGCACAGACCAGGCAGACAGCACAGACCAGACAGACTACAAACCAGACGGATGTGCAGACATAAGAACAAGAAAAGACAGAAACAAAACGTGAAACAGGACAGGCAGAACAAAACATAAGACAGGAAAAACCCATAAAAACAAAAACACGGGGTTACAGAATAAAAGGAGGGAGGGGGAGCAAGGAAGGAGGGTCCAGCAGAGCCCACGCCGGGTGGTCCCGGGGTCCAAGGACCAGGCCAGGGGGGAACAGTCTGGGCAGCGGCCGATGGAGGCAAGGTAGGTTCTGGAGAGCTGGGGCTCTTAGTCCAGGTGGGAGTGGTCGGCCATGGCTGAGGCCAACCACCGGGAAAATCAGCCACCACAGGCTGCGGGCTGCCACCCCACGACCCTGAAGCAGACACTGGGAGGCCCGGGACGCCGGTCACTGGGAGCCCCAGACGCCGGTCACTGGGAGGCCCGGGACCAGCGGAGTTCAGACAGGTCCAGACACAGGAGGCACCAGAGCAGACACAGGAGAGGTGGAGGCCACCGCAGGGACAGACACTGGAGAGGCAGACGTCACCGCCAGGACAGACACTGTAGAGGCAGACACCACTGCCGTAGCAGACACTGGAGGGTGAGAAGACCTCTCCAGCAAGGGAGGAGGATCGTTGAGGCCCACTCGGTTGTTGCTTTTGACCAGGCCCTCAGAAATAAATACCCTAGTCCTGTTCACTTCAACAGCGTACTCACAGAGGGTCCATTCTCCCTGAGGAGGAAAAGGAAGCCTGCCAGCACGCGAGTTAGCAACCGCGGAATGCTACGTTTCCGAAATACAGCCATACGACCATACGACCATCCTCCCACGCTGTCTGCTGGGTTCAGTTTAGGCCGGTTCGTTATGTTACGGGCGCGCAGGGAAAGACTCAATTGCAGACAGCATTTTACCAAAAACACTTTATTTAACAAAAACAAAAACCTACATGGGGGCAAAACGGAGAACAAAACCTTAATATTAATGAACAGAAATCCAAATAAACATGAGCGAACTCAAAACAGAAATTCAAAACTTAAAACAGAAATCCAGATACACAACGTAAATAGGGCAAACAGGTAACTAATTATTCAAACTTTAAACAGATACATTTCAAACATAGACCATCACAGAACATCAGAACAACAAACCAGCACAAGACAGCAAACAAGGGCATTAAATAGGGGACAAACCAAGGAGGTAACAAGACAAACAGGTGTGGGAAATCAACTGAAACAGTATAACGAAGAAACAAGGGGACGGGGTAAAGACACACGACCGGAGAGCACATGGTAAACTGGTAAAATGGTAAAATGTAAACAAACAGAAGCCACGTGCTTTCACAGAACACAAAAACCCAGAGCATGAGTTTAGATCCCGACTCCCAGAAACAAGAACCACAACCAGGATTTAGTCAGGATCTAAAGAACATGCTCTGACACACAACACAGGGAATGTCAGGACCTGACAATGCAGTGGCCTTCAATAATCCTGTGTGATGCCGTATGGTACCAACACTAAGTGGCAAAAAATCCCATTCAGGATCTTTCTCTGGAGTAGCCCCTCTCTATCTTCAAGAAAGTGTAGAGACACTGTACCCTGATCAGGACAGTAAACTTCAGGTTACTACAGGGGACTGATCCTGTAATCATTACACTGTATGTTGGGAATGTGATGTTTGAGATATTAAAACATTGTTCAGCACGTATGATTCTCAGTTCTGCAACTAAGAGGTACAACGGGGAAACAATAAATGGAAACAACTGTTGTAAGAAGGGTGTTAGGAATAATGCTCTCGGCATTGGGGGGCAATTGTTTGGTTTAATCTCACTTTAAGCTCATTATCACCAGGTATCTTGTATCAGACTCGTGATCTAGCAGAGCTGGGGGTAAAGGCCTTTATCCCTGTGAGAGTCTGAATTAGGAATAAAAAGATTTCCTCATTAATTCATGTATGATTTGTAATTGTCGAAATATAACATTAGGCTTTACAAAGATCTGCCATTGTACAGGCAATCATGATACAGAGTGGTTAGATTGTGCTTCTGTGGTTAGATTGAGCTTCTGTTGAGCGTCACCAACAAATACATTAAATGAAAACATGAAACATATCAGGCGTGAAAGATATCAGGCGTGGCCTCCTCCTTTTCACTTTGCAAATAATGACTGAGGTGAAGATCTGATCTGTTTTGACTGGTTTTGCTTAAAATGTTTTCTACATTTAAAAGTGTTTTTCTGATTAGTGGCCTGGTGGAAATGCATTCTGGCTGGCCAACAGTGCCGCATCAGTGGACTCACCCTGGTTAGTGCAGTTGGCGTGAGTCTCATCGCTGTAGTCACCACAGTCATTGTCGCCATCACATGTCCAGTAGTCAGGAATGCAGCGGCCGCTTTTACATTTAAACTGGGCACTGGAGCAAGAATGACTGCAGCCGGCTTCATCGCTGTTATCACCACAGTCATTGTCTGGAAGAGCAGTGTCAAATACATAGATTTACAAACAAAGCAGTACACTTATAATCACTATATTACTTGTTTACAGTATAAACACCAAAGATCTTAAAACAAGATAAATTTACTAGTGAAGCAAAACTGTGGGGGACATTTAGACATGAGACCATATCTGTCATTTTTATTTAATTTTTTAAAATTATTTATATTTTTTCTTTTCTTTTTAGAGCATAAATTTAAATCTTTATGCCTAAAACAATAAAAAACAATTAGGTATGAAATGGAATACAGAAAATAAACTTAATTTAAACTGTATTCTTCAGCAATTAAACAGGTACATGATTTTGCTTCTCTTTATCTTGTTATGGGATGTTAAGTTTTATTAGACTTTACATGATTCATTTGCCATTTTAACTGTAAAACAAAAACAAAATACTAACTAAAAAATACAATTATTTATTACAGAGTTGTTGGACCAAATGGTGAACCAACACTGCAGATTTTACACAAATAATATCAGTTTGAATTGTAGACTATGATTAATAAAATAGAACAGATTTGCATTTAGGCTGAGATCTGCATTCTTCAATATTTACAGCTGCAATCTGTAACTTTTTTGGTTTAAAAAACATCAAAACATCAGTGTTTAAAATGCTCTCCTTACCCCGACTTGGTATGTTTACAATAATGATTTACAATTTGTGATGTCAGGTCCAATTTTGTGGGAAATGTAAGTTTTTCATTAATCTCTGTGTGGTTACCTCACATCTGTAAACTGAAAGAAGAAGATTCTGCTACTATTATATCATGTGTGTCAGGGCAGAGGATACTGCAGCATTTGTATCTTATTTTGTAACATCAGTTGTTTAGAAGTTAAACTTATCATTTAGATGTAAAGTTCTAAATGACGATCATTGACAAACTTTGAAATCTGAAGAATTACATGTTGTCAAAACCAATAAATCACAAACTGCAGAGACCTGCAGTCAAAAAGGTAACGCAACAAACCCGAGAGTAAATATTGGCTTGAAAACTGAGGCAGCTTTAGAGCACAATAATAACTTTGTAATTAACATGCAATTTTATGTTTTAAACTGAGATGGCATTAAAGAGGCAAAAGTTACGGATTGCAGCATTAAGTACATTTGGCAATGTGGCAAAATGTTAACAGTTGACACAGTTAATTCTGTAATAAAGTAAAATGAATAAACATCACAGAAACTGCATAGATCACACATGCACCATGAGGAATGTACTGTAAGGCAGCTGGTTTAGTGATCAGTGCTGGGTTTATTTTGAGAAACACATAATAAAACAACAAAACATGATTTAAATAGTCTGTTCTTATGATGTTGGTTCCCAGGATATGGTCCCCCCCCACCCCATACCCTGAATTTCACCTCTGCCTTCCTCCCCTTCCTTTCCACTCTCCTCCCTCCCTCTAGGTTCAGATGTTCAGATCACTGAACATATATGTGCAATGTACAGTGTGATGTCATTGAGTTTCCATTTTAATGTTTGGTATCATTTGAGAGGTTATGTCTATTATTCTATTATTTCTAAAATTTCTATTATTTTAAAATATAGTGTTCTAAGGGTAAAGAAATAATCCTGAGTGTGTCCAAGACTGGGTGTCCCTTCGAGTCACAAGAACCTTGCCAGACCAAATTCTGAATTGGCCATAGAATTTATGACTCTTTGTTTTATCTGTATATACTGTATATAAGAAGGCTAGGCAAAGACTCAGGGAAGCATTCTGTAATCATAAAGTACCACACAACTGCTGTTTTTTTTATACCAGGTATGATACAGACTCTGTGACCTAAAGTGTATTCTGTTGATCATTTATTATTTCCTGAATTTTAATCCATATTCTGCCTTTTATTGCTTTTAATTGATGTTTTACCCTACCTGGCATAATAAATAGTTATTCTTGATATATTTAAAGTTCTTCAGAAATTGGACACTAGAAGGTGTCCGTATCACCACAAATCTCAAGATCAGATTGATATGTGAAGATAAGACTGAGACCTTTAAGTTGAATGGAGCAGGGAGTACATCAACCAAGGTCTCCAAATTTCTATCACCTGACTTAGTAGGTTGCATTATCATGACAAAGATAACTATTATTAGATTGGAGCAAGTGTGGAGCAGACCGATTTAACAATATTAGTTTACCCGGCAACTTCTGACCCGGCAAGATTTTGTGCACATAAGATCTGTGTATCCAGGCTGGTCCTAGACCAGAGTATGAGAGTATGAGAATTTACAAATAATCAAACCCTAAATTATGATTAACAGATCATTTGGCACCACTAGCCTAAATTTAATATAAAATTTAAATCAGATTGGAACTAGCCACAGTCAAATAAACAAAATTGTAATCATTTGAGAAAACATTTACAGAAGGCGTCTATTCTTTTCCCAAACCAGTTAAGCGCAAACCATGGCCTCTACGTGAAATCATTGGTCAACTATATGACAGCACTGATACACAGCGTTATGCCAAACACACTAATGTTAATATAATACCCAAAAGGGACACACAAGTGTATAAGAAGTGAAACGATGTACACATAATTTACAACTTAAATAATACGGTGAACAAAATAAATAAAAATAGTGCTTAACACTACATATAGACTATAAAACACGCTCACAGAGTAGTTTAACACTTGAGTAAAACAGAACAAAAACTGGCAAACACATAAAGATTTAAAAAATATATACTTTTATTTATTTATTTTTTTAAACATATTATTATTAATTCTTTTGTATTACAAACAATATGTGACCCTGTACCACAAAACCACTCTTAAATAGTATGGGTATATTTGTATCAATAGCCAAAAAATACACTGTATGGATCAAAATGATAAATTTTTTCTTTTATGACAAAAATTATTAGGATATTAAGTACAGAACATATTCCATGACAATATTTTTCAATTTTCTACTGTAAATATATCAAAACTTAATTTTTTATTAGTAATATGCATTGCTAAGAACTTTATTTGAACAACTTTAAAGGAGATTTTCTCTAATTCTAAACTTATTCTCAGGTGACCACGTAACCGATTGATCAATGAAATCGAGCCAGAGACGTGAGTCACGGCTGCGGGGTGTGGTTTTTGCATAGGGGGTGTGGTTTGCGCTTAACTGGTTTGAGAACAAAAAAATGATGCTTACAGAAACACTAACATACAAAACACCTTCACCCATGCAATTGGATTCTGTTGTTGGGCCTGTGGGTGATCCTTACAGTTCACTACTAAATATGTAATGCTGAATCTCCTATAATGAATGTTACTAAAGTGTTAAAGTGACTTGTGTTCCCATCAAACATTTTTGAAGCACAGTTTCATAATGTCATGGCTTTAAAACATGGCAAGGAATTGCCATATGTTGACTCACATATTGAAAAAAGTAATATATCTTTATTGTAATATTATACACAAACAAATGCTATGGTGCATGTTGATCTATGCACTAACCGGTTGGGTTCAGACAATTGAACTCATCAGAGCCGTCCCCACAATCCTTTTCTGCAACACACAGCCCATGTGACACAAGAGGGAGGGGCAAATGGCACAGAGAAGAGGAAATGACGTTATACAACACAAAGATGTGAATAGCAATCGCAAATGAGGGAAATCTGGTGAAAATCAGACAAAGGAAACCGAAGATCAAGCATCTCTTTCTCACCGTTATCACAGCGCCAGTTGATATTGATGCAGCGTCCGTTATTACAGGTGAACTGAGTGAGTGGGAAACAGGTTGGGTATGCTAGAAACAAAAACAAACAATTAATAACAGAAATTACATGAATCAGAGACTCACCCTATACAAACTCCAATCAGAACAGAAATAAGAAATAAACAATGTGTTTGGTCCCATGTTCTTCATTAAATATAAGGACCTTTCAGCATCTGTTCTTTGGTTCAGCTCTCTAAAACACATATATATATAGTACAGTTTTTTTTTTAGGTTCAATTTTCAATGAAAGCTTTTATTTTGTATTTAGTTTTACCATTTTTTATCTATTAAAATATTTTTTCCTCTTGAGAACAGGAACAGGAACAAGAGACTTGACACACTTTCCCACATTTTATTACTATCATTAGTTCTGGTGTTTACAATTCCATCTGATCACCTCACTGTGATTGAAAAAAGCCAAGTTCTGATGTGCTTGACATGTAAACATAGACAGCCTACCCATTTATATTATATCAGTACATTCTGAACAATCTGAAAAATTATAATGGGAAAGAAGTTTTGAATTCAATTTCTTCACATGACAATGAACCATTTAATGGACAGCTAGGTAAAAAATGATATCAGTCCAAATATTTGTCACCCTGATTCTTTAGAACATTTCCTCTGTGGTAAACAAAACAAGCCTTGGACTACTTGGAAAAAAGTCTCACACGCTAATTATTAAGTGAACCCAGCTGAATTATGATCAAAATGAAATACCACAGGATTCAGGTTCATCCGAGCGATCCCCACAGTCATCATCTAGATCGCACGTCCATGAGATGGGAATGCAGCGTCCACTGGCACATGAGTATTGATTTGGAGGACACGTCCGAGCTGCAATACAGAACCCAGACCACTTCAAATCAGACACAGATAAACATAAAGACCCAATGAACTCAAAACTAAGGGCCATCTCAATCAGCCTTGAGCTCATCTATATATATATAATGCATTACAGTCTTTCAGGAAAACAGACCCCAAAAATTTGTCTAATAACTAATAACAACAAGTTAGCTGTTGGAGGCTGCAAGCCACTGGTGGGAAACAAGCCACTGTTGTTATGTAAACTATTTAAAGAAAAACACAAGCCATTTGATAGGTCCCTTCTTCTTGTTTTAATAAAAAATACATTGACACAGTAAAGAAGCAAAAACCTGCATTCGTTCAAGAGATCAGTAAAGAGTACAAAAGTCAAATCGTAGAATATTGCTATTGTTATTTCTACAGTCGTCTTCCCAGTCATTTTCCTGCTTTTGAATGTGTCTTTTCCGCTTCCGAAAACCATAATCCATTCTTTATGATGTTTATCTTCCCTAACCCTAAATAGCAAGATGTCAGGAAAAACTAACACAGGACAAAATAACAGCACTAGTTGCAGGCTGGACTGTGAGGTATTTTATTAGTGTACCTGAGCATGTGGTGTTGGACTCATCCTCATCGGTCCCGCAGTCGTTGTCTCCATCACACAGCCAGCGCATGGGTATACAGCGATTATTGTGACACTTGAAGCGATCTGCAGGGCATGTGTGCTGATCTGCAAACACAGTTAATAAGGCTTGTGTGTGTGCTAGTTATATTCTTTACAAAAAAAAAAATTTTTGTCACACTGAAAAAACATAAACTTATTGTAAGGACTTCCTTCAGGAAAATGGGTTTACCTGTGTTTTACTGGAAAGTATTTTTTAATTATAATAAAATAAAGGGCAATTTAAAGTCACACAACATCATTAAAAGCAACATGGTTCTTCAAATATGGCTTTAAGATGCCACATTTTAACTTTATAAATGACATGATTATATTCTTACGACACAGTTCTGTGCTCTCGTCGCTGTTGTCCAGACAGTCGTTATCTCCATCGCACTTCCAGCGATCTTGAATGCAGCGGTTGTTTTTACAGGCAAACTCTCCCGGCTGGCACTGCGGCGGAGGAACGTATGATGGGTTCGCTGTGGGAAACACACACTCACGTCTGCTAAAGACCAGAATTGATCAAGTAAACATCTGCAGTGTTTCTCTGTAGATACACAAATTCAAACCCAGATGACAGTATCACAGTCAGTCAGAATATAAAGCTTTGAAATGATTATTACTTGACAGTTTATCCAGCAGCTGCCAGAAACACAACATTTTTCTGTCACACTCCGATTTAGTTTTTTATCAGGCCTGAACAAACCTACATTTCTGCACATTTCTCACCTCAGTCACTCTGAATGGAAGTTTTTATCATGAACTTCTTACATTAACGTACACCAGCGAATTGTGGAATTGTGAAATTGTGGGGAAAAAAACAATAAAATAGATTGGAAATAGGTAAGTGCTATTAGCTATTAGAATTAATCTTCACATGGATAATCATAAGTGTGTTGGTGTGTTACCTTTACAGCTTGTGTTGTCTACTGTGTCCAATAATTGGTCCTCAGCGCAGGCGCATGACCTGCCAGTGGGCGTGGCCAAACACAAACTGCTGCAGCCACCGTTATTGGCTCGGCATGCATTACTGCCTGTAATCAACATGCATGTGAATGACACAATCAACTCGTGAGAGATAACAATATTAATATATGTATGGCTTGCTTTTTGGGAGACTGCTGACATTTAGCTTGGCTTAGGGTTTTGTAAATTGTTAATATTATTTTTAATGTATAAGACTACTATTTCATTATTTATTTTTCTTCCATTCTCTTTCATTATGCAATGTTCAGATATTTTATTTCCATGTAAGCTGGAACGACATTTCTTTCTTAATATGATTCCTGTCATGTTAAGGTATCATAAGCAAATGTCTAATTGACTAAATGTTGCGTAGTCTCAAACCTACATACTGTTTGCTTAAACCTTATTGTTTTTGTTAAGATTTTTATTAGGGATTCAAATGCGCTGAATCCCTATTGTAATCATTGTAATTCTTAAGATTTTTATTATTATTATGATTAGGGGTTCAAGCACGAAGCACTAAATCTATTGTAATTGTGAGGATTTTTAATATTTTTAGGGGTTTAAGAAACCCTTCACCCCCTATTGTAATTGTTAGGAAGTTATAAGTTCCACGAGCAAACTGCTAAAAACTCTATTGCAATTGTTAATTGCGTTATACCTCAAGACAAACAAAACGTATATCTCCCTTTTCATTTATGCCATGAAAATGTTCCCGCCGTTTGACTTGTACCTACCTACTTTTGCGAACTAGCCCTAGGTTTTTCAGTCAACCTCAATAAAAGTGCAGTACAATTCTTTGGACTCTCTATGGACTCTCAAAAAATATTGGACTTTCATATTTGGAAAGGTATAACAGGGCAGTTTCAGAAATGGGGCATGGCCAAGTGTACCAATAAGTCTATATTTCCTAAACAAAATATCAGCTGATTACAAAACTAAGGCAGCTCATGCAACTTGTGATACTAAAGAAGCATGCACATTTTTATAACAATCGGGCAATAGGTGGCACTATGACAGTTGCAAACAATAAAAATGGCACATTTCAAATAATGTGTGATTACAAAAGTTACTTAGCAGGCTTTTTTGCACACCCGCTAAATAATTCCTAATACCTTCAGATGCACACAAAGGTATTAAAACGCTTGAACCTTGATAATTGCTGCTTGTAGCTATATTTACAATATACACTGTCATTTTAAATGTAGATTAAAGACCCACCTCTTTAATCTAGCTTACACTGTAACGGGAAGTCAGACTCAAGACAAAAGCTGTAAGTCAAACCAAACAGGTGGATTTATTGAACAGATGAAAGAATGGAACTGGAACTACGTCCTTTAACAGATAAAGATACTGACAGATGTGATCTCTTTTACCAGTTTGGATGATTGTGGAGTGACTGATGGAATTCGGATGTCCTGAGTGTAGAGCCATACCTTCTGTCCTGGATGGAATGTAGGATTGGAGGCTCACCGGACATCCGCATAATGTTAATGATGTTGTACTGCGCGCTGGAGATGTTGGTGTGCTGAGTCCCAGACCCTCTCACTCTCCTGGAACCAATGCATGACTGATGGAACATCAGAGGGCTCCCCTGACCAGGGGAATAGGGGAGGTTGATAGCCGAGTGTGTGCTGGAAGGGAGTGAGATCCATGGTAGGCTGACAGAGGGAGTTCTGTGCGTATTCGGCCCAGACAATTAAGTGGTTACGTTGGTTCTGGTGGTTATGGCAGAAGGTATGGAGGTACTGACCTATCTCCTGGATTTTCCTCTCAGTTTGCCCGTTGCTCTGTGGGTGGTATCCAGAAGACAGGCTCACAGTCACACCTAGGAGAGGGAAGAACAACCTTCATACCCGTGATATAAACTGAGAACCTCTATCTGACATTATGTCTTCACGGATGCCAAAGTTGCGAAAGACATGATTAAAAAGTACCTCAGCGGGTTTCCATGGCTGTTGGGAGTCTCTTCAGGGGCACCAGGCGACAGGCTTTGAAAAATCTATCCACGTCTACTAAGATGCAGATGTTTCTGTCTGAGGCTGGCAGATCTGTGATGAAATCAACTCCCAGGTGTGACCAGGGATGCTGGGGAATGGGAAGAGAAAGGAGTTTTCCAGCTGGTAAATGATGTGGTAAGTGGATGTACATTGACTGGAGAGGAGGAAACCACACTCACCACAGTAGTGAAGGACAGATGGGACATGTTTGTATTACATGTCCTTGTTGACAACAATACAGGCACAATCTCTGTGTCAGCCGGCATTGACTTTTTGCCGAGGACAGTCAGGTGTTGTCAACTTGCATGGGTCCTTGTTGTGGTTCTGGAGGAATTATATCAATTACCTGTTGAATTGTCCAAAAACCTTATGGAAGTGCGCAATTTAGGGATTTAGTGACCGGTCCATCTTGCTGCCACAGCGATTCAGCCCATTTGTGCGCTCAACCTATTAACAGGGACAAAATAAAAGAGATTTTAGCCATCTTTGTTGGGTTGCATCTCTAGGGCAAGCAAACACTGCAGGAGGAAGCCAGTGCAAATTTGCTGAGCCAGAGTAGGGCACTGGGTTGACCATGGGACTGGCAGCATAGATTGGTCCAGGTGAAGAAGTGACTTTTGTGGATGTGACAGGAGGATTGAGAGTGCGGCGAAAAGAATCCATCAGCTCCTCAAACAGATTTACGCCTGTTTGGTCATGATGTTTGGGTCTGGTCTTCTGTAACGGTAAGCCAGACTCAAGATAGGATGTTAGTCAAACCATACAGGCAGATTTATTAAACAGATAAATGAATGGAACTGGAAGCAGGTGAGTACTGGCAAATATAAAGTCCTTTAACAAACAGATGAAGATACTGACAGATGTGATCTCTTGTACCAGTTTGGATGATCGTGGAGTGACTAATGGAATTCCAGGAGCTGGTTTCAGATGCTGGATGCGGGTAAGTAGAACGAAGACGAAGGAGATCAGGGATCTTGGAATCGTAGAATCAGGCAATTAGATTATCATTGGTATGAGTCCTTTTCCAAATTGGAGACCAGACAATGTGACTGTGAGTTGTGTGCTCTTACAGTGTTGTGCTGGTGATTAACAGGATGACGGTCAGGTGTGCATGGTTAGGACTCAGGTGACTGTGAGCATTAATTGGTGGAAGAGCCTGGTGTTTCTGAGACATACGCATAGTCCTATGGATTTATTACTCAAATTCCTTAAGGGAGTGTTAGGCTGCATTAATTAGGTAAACCAGAACCGGGGGCACTTCTCCGGTGCAGATGTACAGAACAGATGAACAGATGTACTGGTTCCAAACTAAGTCTGTCTGTCTTTCGTTTCCCAAAGCCCTGTAGTCAGCTGGTTCCGGACTGGGTGGGTGGGTAGACTGGATGGGAAGACCCCCTGAGACAGATCAGTGGAAATATGGTGAACTTCTTTATTAAGCTTCCTTTTATCTACTCACCTACCTCCAGCCTAGTTAGTTTCTATATTTTTGTTCCCTGCCTAGTCACAGCAGTATTATGTTACAGCTGCGATTAGTAACTTTTCCGCCATCTGTTTGTAACATTTCTCAATGCTTGACATATTGCCACAAAATCAGACCTGACAGTTTTTAAATCAATATATAATTATAAATCAGTAATATCAGCTCTTTGTTTATATCCAAGAATATTACAAATTGCACCTTTAACGTGACACAGAAGAAACTGGCCATCCAAGTTGAGCCTGGTTTCTCTCTGTCACTGAGCCAGCCATGCCTCCTGCACCAGACATCACAACTCTGCCCATTCGTTCCCTCCCACCAGCCTACTGATTCTCCACACCTGCACATCTAATCAAGGACTCTCTATCCTTGGTAATATCAGCTGGTAATTCAGGTGAATGTAATGGTTTCCTGCTGCAGTGCTCTTTGATCTAAATTTGCTTAAATGATCTCCTTGTTATCCAGTAGAGCAACGCAGTGGGCACAGGTTGTATGGAATGCAGATGGATTTTTAACAACAACATTGCATGACTCATTGTTTGTGCCTATACTGTGGTGACACTGTGGAGACAGTGGGCACTTCCTCACCAACTGCCCAACTCAACCTCCTCGCCCAGCAGTGAGTACTATTAATATGCCTCCTCGGTTCTCTGCTTTAGCCAAAACTGATGTCAGGGTAACCTCCAGCAAACTGAAAAAAACAGCAAAATCTGTTTCAGCGCAAGCCCTCATCGATTTAGGTTCTTCCGGTAAATTCATATCCCTAGAGTTACTCTGAAAACTCAGAACTATCGTCACTCACCTCGTGTTTTTAAAAATAATATTAAAAATTGACCAGAAAGATTTAGTGTTAGACAGTACACTGTTGCAGTATGTTGATGATATTTTAATTTGCTCTTCCTCACATGAACAATGTCACATAGATTCCATTAGAGTGTTAACTAAGATGGCTAAGGGAGGACACAAGGCCTCAAAAACAACATTGCAGTATTGCCAGCCTTAAGTAGAATACTTGGGAAGATTGATTGCTTATAAGACCAAAGCAATATCACCTCAATATCAATATCACAAAAAAGTCCACTAGAGGGCATAAGTAAGGCACCTATGCCACAAAACTTTTGGGCAAATTATGACATTTTTGGGAATTTTTAGTTCTGACTGGCTACAGGGTTATGCAATGAAGACTGCACCTCTAAGATCGATAATGAAACAAACGGGGCAGCAAAATTTAAGGGCTCCACTTACATAGACTAATGATGTATTTCTAGCATTTTAGTCACTGAAAAGGGAACTGAAAATCTGAAATTCAGATAGCTGAATCACTATCTTTCACTCATATTAGATCTAATTTAGTATCTATACCAATATAAGATGCAAATGCAGGCTATTTTGTTGATGGAGCTCGTTTAAGAGACTTTCTTGGAAATCATTCTGGTTTCTCTGTAATTAAAAGAGAAGGAAAAGATTTTGTTCCTGTTATTTCATAGCACTGTGCTCTGTTCAGTTGGCTGAACTGAAGGCCCTTACAGCATCCTAGGGTCAGACTGTAAATATCAACACTGACTCTATGAGCTGAGTCTGAGTCAACACTGAGCCTATGCTCATGGAGTGTGTCACTTGTTTAGAGCTGTGTGGAAACAGAGAGGAGATGAACAGAGAGTGATGAAATTCCAATACTAACCCTAACATGCAGTGCAAATTGTACAGTTATTATCAGCTATGATGCTACCAAAATACTTGCACACCAAAATCTTGTGCGCAAGAAAGGCAATGGCTTTGTGATAAGAGGTAATAATGCAGCACATTTAGAGGCAAAAAAGCCTCTGGGTGTCACACTGCTGTCATGCCACAGATTGATGATCGTGCTCATATTCAACAGCAAGCAAGTGCTTACGAGGCAACAACTACACCTATAGTACACATACTTGTGCCAGAGGGACCTTTTAAACATTTGGTGATGGATTATGTGGATATGATAAAGTCAGTCAGAGGAAAAACATATCTGTTGGTGATAATAGACAGATTCAGCAGATGAGTGGAGGCAGTTCCCTTAGCAGAACAGGGAGCTGGAACTGTGATTAAGATTTTAACAAGGGAAATGATCCCTGGATTTGGAATACCATCACAGATCAGTTCTGATAATGGATCAGCATTTATTCAAAGGACAGTAAAAACATGTACTGCAACAGTTGAGAGAAAACCCGAGACTGGGATGTGTTTATCATCCACAATCACAGGGGATGGTGGAAAGAGTGAATAGAACCCTTAAAGCAAAGACCAATAAGATTTATGCTGATGCAAAACTGAACTGTGTTGATGTTTTGACATTTGCATTGATAAACTATTGTATGCAAACTAACAGGATTACAAACTGGACACTGCATAAAATGCTTACAGGCAGACCAATGTCAGTACCATTTTTAAGACGCCCTTATAAGGTACCTTCTATGGAACAATTGCAAATTGAACTGAGAAATTATATGCGACAACTAACTGCTATGCTGAGTGAAATTACAGATGCAGAGTGACAGTGGGGAGGGGGAACAACAACATGGCCTGGAGAGAGCTGAAGACGATTCTGTTCTATGTACTGGTACCACTAAACCAACTCCAGAACCTGCTGCAAGCCCAGGGCAACTCCATGAACACCCCATATCTGCAGACTTCCCAACCATGAACTCCTCAGTACTCAAATGGCCCATAGAGTGAGAAGTACTATGATGACTATGATTGTGTGTTTTGTGCACCATCTCCATTAAGTAAGCTTATTGTTGTTCCTAATCCTCATGATTACAGACAATGTGCCACATACTATGCTAAACACTCAAAAGTACCTTTGCAGGTAGTCCTACATTTTATAGATATTTCAATGGCTCCAAATGGGCTGTGTAAGCAAATAGATGTCAGAGTATCCCCTGATGCCAATGAGACTCCCACAGTATATGATATAAACTATGCTTTAGAATATGAATGCTTCAACCAAACAAATGATAGAGGTGGTAAAGATATGGTACTTTTAAAGGTAACTGTGTAACAATTAGGCATTTGGACCTCCGTATGTACAAACAGGAAAATGTTTTTAAAACCATCTTTTGGCCACAGCAACAATCACTAATAACTTTACACCCATAGTTGCCAATCAGGAACAGAAAACTGTGGAAACCAAACCATAGTCTGACCAATTGTTTTTTAATTTACTGACCAGTTAATTGCAATGGCTGATTATTTTTGGCTTTGTGGAGGCACTACTTTAAGATTCACAATTCCTAAGTATTGGAAAGGCCTGTGTACAAGAGTTACATTTATACAAGACATTACTATATTGCCTTGGCATTTGGAAAAACCTACTGAACCCATGCCAGTCAACCACAGAACAGAGACAGCACATCAGAGCGATGCGCTGTGAGAAATGTTTGGTTAGATGCAATTAGACAGCCAAGAGACATACCCTATGAATTTAAAGCCAAAAGTGAAATTACAGCTAGATTTGAATCTATACTGCTCTGAATAGCCATCAACAAAATGTTGAGTGAATAAATTACTCATCGGCAAAAATCAGCAAAAATTAATTCAACAGTTAGCCCCTACAAGTAAAATGGCCTGGCAAAACGAACAAACACCAGATTGGCTACTAGCAGAAAAATTAGGTGTATGTATAATGTTTGGTGACACTTGCTGCACATACATCCCCAATAATACAGAAACTAATGGATCATTCCTTAAGTCTATTGAGAAATTGAAGAATCTGAGACATAAAATGACTGCTAATACTGGCTCTGAGTTGTGGTTTGGCTCAGTCTTTGGTTTATAGGGCAGCTGGTGGCAAAATTAGTTGAGTAAAATTACCATAATGTGTGGAATTGCTTTTGTTGTTTTTGTTTTGTTGTATTATTCCTATATTCATATGTGTGCTGGCCTAGGCAACAGCCAAGCAGATGTCAGTGCGAGCAGGACTTATCCCATGAAGATTACATACTTCTAGTTATTATGTTTTTTTTTTTACGACGGCTAAATGCTACGTATTAAAACACCAGATAGTGCTCTAGGCCCTGCGTGCCTATGAGTTCAAACTGGACGTGTCAGGGACTGAAGATGCTGCTGATGATGCACACTTAAATATACTCTCACACATATATTATACTCACAAAATCATTGATTGTGATATTTTAACACATGTATTGTAATCATTTGAAGCGAGGTTTAGGGGTCAAATCTTTTACTTTATTACTTTTATGATTCTTTTTAAAAATTAGGGTTAGGGCTTTAGAAATTTATTACAGATCTTCCACCCTCAGACTCCAATAGTTGTATACTCATTGCTCTTACTTATATATATATATATTGTGACAAGGCGCACCGGGGCAGTCAGCGTCGCCCTGGCAACGGACGCACCGCACCTGCCCGAGCTCATCACGGGCGGACCGGGCACAGCTGCGCCGCGTCACCGCGCGGCATTAAAACGCCGCTGCCTTCCACCCAGAGAGAGATTGGAATGAGGGCGAAGAGAGGAAGGAAGGTGAGGAAGATTGGACGGAGAGCGAAGACTGAAAGTGCCGCCAGCCGGAGGTACGTTGCGTGTCCCCCGCGGCGACAGAGAGCAGCGAGTGGCCGAAAGCCGCAGAAAGGAGCACGAGCCACCGCACACTCCCGCCGCCAGGAGGGACGCAACCCCGAGCACGAGCCACAGCAGCCGCACCAGCACCTGCACCAGCAGCCAGCCCGGCTGCTTCCCCCACGCATCTCACCGCCCATCTCACCCACCTTTTATTTAATAAATCCACCCTCCGAGGTATTTTTGCACCGCCTACCTTGTCGTGTGATTCTTCACCGGTGACAACTGGTGGAGAATGCGGGCATAGTGAAGAATCACCGACAACGGTAGGCGGCACCCCACTAAACGTTTTTGTTTTTTTTTCACAGAGGAGAACGGCGTGCCTTTCCCCCTGGAAGCATGGAGCAGTTACTCCGACGCCTGATTCCAATACTTGTATACTCATCTCTTTCACCAGATCTTTTCACCTTCCGCCATTTTAGTATCCCTGAGGACATTGTTTTGAACCAAGGCCCTTAGTTCATCTCACATGTGTGGCAAGCCTTCTTCGGATTATTAGGGGTCTCCATCAGTTTAACTTCTGAATATCATCCAAAGTCTAATGGCCAGACTGAGCGAAAGATCCAGGAAATCAGGAGATACCTGAGGTCATACTGCCACGAACATTAGCACAGCTGGAACTAGTTCCTACCTTGGGCCGAGTATGCTTAGAATTCCCTTCATCAGTCATCCACGGGGCTCTCTACCTTTTAGTGCATTTTCTGATACCAACCACCCCTGCTTCCCTGTTCAGGTGAGCTCTCCAACATTCCAGCTGTGGACCACTGGTTCCGTACAAGTGAGAGGTCCCAGACTAAGTCAGTACGTCAGTCCCAGACCCTTAGTCCCAGTTTACTGTCACGGAACCACGCCTTCTGCACCAGACATCACAACTCTGCCCACTTGTTCCCTCTCAGAAGCTTACTGATTCTCCACACCTGCACAGCTAATCATAGACTCTGTATAAGCACCACTCTGACACTTTTGTCCAGTTTTGTCCGGTGTCATTGATGGTTACTTCTCAATACCCAGACTCCTGTTTATATTAATCACCTGTTGGATTGTTTATCTGTTTTTCTGGTTTCTCCATCGTCTGGTCCACTGGTACTCTACTAGAGAGAAAGACTTTGTTTACATTCAGTTACTGTTCATTTTTGTTGGTCACTGTTGTTGTTCCTGATTCCAGTTCTGTTTGCCTTCAATATTCATCTGTCTGAACTTTAAATAAACATTAACATTAGATAACATTAGATTAATAACATTAATAAAGATTACGCTATCCACTACCTTGGTCTCCATTCCCCTCTGTAGTGTGACACTCTTAAGGTTTTTTATCAATCTATACATCATTGAAGTTTTGGTTCCTTGCCACTTTCACCCTGTTGGCTTGGTTACTGGGCGACTGCTGACATTTACCTTAGCTTAACTTTCTTTGACTCCAGTTCTCTTTTATTGTGTAATATTCAGGCATTTTATGGTATCATTTCAAGTCCCTTATACCCACATACCATAAAATGTTACCTTCTTTCTATGCCCCATCTCCATGTTGGAACGGTATATCTTGCTTAATATACTACCTATCATCTGTCATGTTTATTAACAAAAGTGAATTTATTAAAGTTTATAGTTTATTAAAAAGTCTCAGAAGTACATACTGTTTTAGTAAGCAGTCTGAATACATTACCCGCCATAGACCATTATGAAAGGTACAAGCCTTCGCACATACTGACAAGTATTTTTAATGCACATCCATTTATACAAATGGTCCAAATGTGTGGTAGTTTTCATCAGTTCAGTGAACTCTTTATTCATAAACCAACTACAAACCTAATAATATTAATTAGTTAATATCTTTATCGTTAATATCTCATAATGAACAATTAAAGTTTGCATTAATATCATGTATTCTGTTTTCCTTGTTGGCAATACGACAGGTGAAAGAGTTATGAGCACTAATGCATGTATGATAGCTGTAGTGCCCCCTATTGGCTGATTTGGGTGCGTCCTTTAGTCAGAGTAGCTGTATGAAGTAGTATTATTAAATTAAGTTTTATTTATATAGCACTTTTTGTTGCATTGCTTCAGCTCTAAATTTAATCATAAATTAAATATAACAGCTCCACATTTAATGATAAATAAAACACGGAAAACAGAAAATAATTAAACATACAACACAGGAAACAGAATACATGGTAATCTTTTCTTGGCATTGTGTTAGACTCGGTTAACATGACGGCTTGTCTCACAGAAGACAGGGCACAGTCAGTGCTTGCCTCCTGCATTCTTTTAGGAAGAGGCCAACGGTCCCTTTAAAACTCTTTCAGAGGCTCCTGGGGCATATGGCATTCTTGGGGGCAGTAGTTCTCCTCAGGTTTATAAATATGAGACTGCTCCAACACTTGCTTTATGGCCGTGTGTACACGAGTGTACTCGGTGGATATCACCCTGTAGTGTCATCAAACATTCAGTCCGTGGTCTCACCTGGCTTTTTATACGACTAGGTGTTCTCCTAGGACAGGTGTCCAGATGTGTGGTCATTACAACTGATGCATTGAACCTGGACTTGGGGCACCTTGTGCAACAAGCATGCAATGTCGGGGCTCTGGACAGGGCACCACCAGACCTCCAGGGCAGACGTGTTAGTCTGGATGGACAAAACAGCGGCAGTGACCTATATCAACCACCAGGATGGTGTGCGGTCACATCATATGTCACAGCTCGCTCGTCACCTCCTCCTTTGGAGTCAGTGGTGGTTCAAGTTGCTGCGGGCCACACTCATTCCTGGTCACCTCAACCGCACAGCCGATGCAATGTTCTGTGCAAGGTCAGAGAGAAGCAAGTTCTAGGTTCTTTTGGTGGCCCCTGGACACGACCCGGAGGACTTAGCGGGTCTCTCACCAGCAGTGATTGACACTATCACTCAGGCTAGAGCCCCCTCTACTAGGCAGCTCTATGCCCTGAAATGGCATCTCTTCAGGGACTGGTTTTCCTCCCATCGGGGAATACCAGGATCTGCAACAAAAGTGCCAGATCAGACTGTACTGTCTTTTCCCCAGGGGTGCCTGGAGAGATGTCTGTCTCCATCCACTCTTAAGGGCATTTCTGCTCACCATGACACCTTTGGGTGTAGGCCCTTGGGACAGCATGACCTGGTTGTAAGATTCCTCAGATGTGTCAGGAGGTTAAATCCCCCTAGGCCATGCCTCATCCCATCTTGGGATCTCATCTGGCCCCATTTGAGCCCCTAGAGGAGGCTAATCTTAGCATCCTCATGCTAAAAACGACCCTTCTAGTGGCACTCGCTCCCATGATAAGGGTTGGGGACCTGCAGGCGTTCTTTGTGACCAGTTACTGCCTGAAGTTCAGGCCGAGCTTTACGTGCCCAAGGTTCCCACTACTCCCTTCTGGGACCAGGTGGTGAGCCTGCAAGTGCAGCAAAAGAGGAAGGCTTTCTCCAAACAGAGGCTAGCCCATTGAATTGTCCATTTCTATGGCTTACTAATCTCAAAGATTACTTTTTTAACAATTTACAAAACCCTAAGCCAAATTAAATAAAAACTGAAAAACAGAAATAAAAATAATATAACTGTAAGTATATGCTTACCTAGCTGCTGTTGAGGATCATACATGCGAATCTCAAAGATGGGTGGCCTTTCGATGCGCAGCAGGGTGACTGTTTTGGTGACTTGGTCAAGTTTATATATTCTGCCGCTGCGATACTCATTCCAGAACAAGAAGTGTTTGTAGTGGCACAAGCCAAAGGCGTGGCTTAGTTCCTGTCCATCATAAACTGTCTGAAAAGAATATGATGAATATGAAACATAATCATTTTAAAATGAATATAGAACAGCTCTGAAGCTCAACTTAAAATCTCTGCTTCTTGTTTTCCATGCTAGTGCAGATAAGATCTATCTAAGCAGTATTTTAGGGTTACCTTGCGTGCAGTGTTGTTGAGGTAGACCATCTCGATTCTGTCATAATAGGCATCCACCCAGTACAGGATACCCTGAGGGATGTCCAGACTCAAGCCGTTGGGCCACAGAACAGTCTTAGATGTCAGCAGAACATTCCGGTTGGTTCCGTCCATCCAGGCTCTTTCGATCTTGCCTCTCTTGCTCTCTTTCGGGTCCTCTTCCCAGTCAGTCCAGTACATAAAGCTGGAAAAGTGAAAATTTGTTTATAAAACGTTTAGTTTTGACCGTTATAGTTGGATGTTGCTTGGCAACAGTAAACAGCCTAACTTACTTAGCAGAATAATTATGTTAGTGGTGTTTTCTAATGCATCACTTATACTCTAGTATTGAGGATTTGACCAAATTAGCTGTGTTTGTTTTGTAAATTAATGTGTTTTTGAAGGACTCTTTCTTGTTCACTTCCATGCTATTGCCAATACTAACATCTTTGTTGACCTGGAGCAAAATTCCATTCCAGCATTCCTGCATTTAGATGTTAGGGTTATAAAAGTCTTGACCTATGCCCTATGAGCTATCTATCCACACACATTCCATTTGCTTAAACCCTCTGGGGTCTGAGGGTGTTTTGGAGCCCTAGAGAAGTTTTGACATGCTCTGACATTTGTGCTTTTTTCAGTTGCTTATAAACATATAAATGGCTAAAGTCTGATAACACTATTCAGTACAAACTGGGCTACAATAATATTTGAGCTGCATGTATGTACATGATTGTGTTTTTGAGAAAGTAACGTTTATGCGTGGTTAGTAAAAAACTAAAATTTTATAGCACTGAAATAAGGCTAAACAACACATACAGAACATTTGTTCACAAGACTTTTGAGAACTTGATCTTGTGGCCTAGAGTTTTTGCCTCAAAATGATGTGAGAATCATCTCGTTCACACAAAACAGTATAGATTTCAATTTTCGAAGACACTTTTTGTTTAGAACAGCTGTATGCAAGGAGGCGTGAATGATCATGAATAATGCCGTGATTCACACCTGAGAAGACAAAGACCCACATTATGAGCTGCATAATGACCCTTTCAGTCAGATGTGTGACAGAGGGAACTGAGGAAAGAATGAATGAAGGAAGAATGTAAGGACAAAAGAAATGTATATTTTTTTTGTTTGTAGCTTATTTAGAATATATTTAACTATCACGCAAAATAACTTGAGATTCACTTGCGAGTGCAGTTAAACAGTTAATTAGGAACAAACAAATAAACAACACAGAAGTCAAGATGTTATGGGAGCAATATTCAAAACAGTGGAAACTTGAAACTTGAAGACAGGAAAACGTTTAAAAAAAATATGGTCTTAACATTACAAAATGTCAAATAAATAAAAACATGGTTATTTTCTTAAGAGACGTTCTTCAAAATGCAAACGTTCGTTATCTGAGTCGCGTTCTTCGTCTGAGAAGAAGGTGAACTCTTCGTCGCTGTCCAGAACCATCTGAAGTGCTTCTTCACTCATGTAGCGTGCCATCATTCAAACGCACAGAAAAAGTAAATTCTATGATAAAGCTTTGACGATTTATGCCAGCTTTTCGGGGACGTGTACATGATTACCTGGCTTGCCTCAGAAAATTTGCATATGAACAGCGCGCTCAATGCGAGACGGGGTCACATTAGCAGTAATGAGGTGATACAACCTCAATAACCCAGAGGGTTAACTGCATCATTGATCAAGTTTAGAAAGATCATGTTAAAAAATTGCTGGAATAACCAAAACATGTCAGCAAAGCCCTAGAGTAGAGAGGATGCAAACTTTGTCAGGTGCATCCTACGGAAATACCTAAATCTTCAGCCATTTATATTTCTGTTGTGTACTCATTTCTGTGTATATGCTATGTGTATATCACTGATGTTTTCTACACACAGTTTTTTTTTTCAAATATCTCAATTTTGCTTTGAAGAGCAAAGATAGTCATGGGAGGTTGAACAACATGAGGGTGAGTTCTTTTATTTAAAGGTTGGCTTTTAAACCACTTCAGCTTTAACAGTATGTTTATGGTCATTGCCTGGCTGGAAGATGGCCTCCGTCCCAGCCTGAAATACCTGGCAGACTGAAACAGGTTTTGCCCAGGATTTTCTCTGTATTAACTGTCATGCATTTTTCCTGACCAGTTTTCCAATCTCTACAGGATGATGCGGCCACTAGCATGCTTCACCAAATAAATGGTGTTCTCAAGGTTACAGTATTAGGCTTGAGCCACACATAGTGCTTTCTAGGATGGCCAAAAGTTTAATCTCATCAGAGAACCTTCTTCCATGTGTTTAGGGAGCCTGCAAGAGTATCAAACTCCACCGTAAAATCGGTGACAGAGCGACCCTCCTGAGATAGCCTCGCCAGCCGGGCTTCGTCACCCCAGACCGATCGGTCAAACAGCTCGGCCATCTCCTGCCTGAAGTCCTCGTTGTGGTCGATGCATGGTGATCCTGCCTGCCAGGCCGCTGTCCCCCACTCGTGGGCCCTCCCAGAGAATAGAGTGATAACATAGATGATCTTGGCCTGATCGTCCGAGAATTGACGAGGCTGCAGGGCAAAAACCAGAGAACACTGCAACAGGAACGCCCGGCACAAGTTGGGATCTCCAGTCCGACCCCGGCCGGAGCACGAGTGGGAGAACTGATCGACCAGCCCACTGCGACGTCCTGCTGCTGCTCACGAACGGAGATTTGGATATCCGCCACTCCCGCACAGATTCTCTCCATCTCCACCGAGTTGGCTTTGAGCTATGTGACATGCTGGCCCAACAGTGCCCCCTGCTGCGCCAAGGCTGCCTGTAGCGACTCTGCACTTGCTGGATCCATGTGGTTGGTCAGATCGTAATGTCAGGACCTAACAAAAGAAACACAGGGAATCCAAATGCAAGCGAACAGGTTTAATGAGTTTGTTCAGTACGAACAGTCAATGGAGCACAGAATGACACAGGAATGACACAGTTCGGCTCAGATAAACCACTCCGGCTCCAGGGAAAGCAGCCCAGACGCAGACAGGAAGAAGACGGTGGCGGGACCCCGGGATGGTGATGAGCAGGGCAGGAGAAGTGGCTGGCGGACTGGATGGGTTGAGCGCAGGGAACCGGCGAGCAGGTAGGTCCGGCGGTGGTGATGATGGCGACGACTGAGTCCGGGACGGAGGGGAATGCCACTGTACCAACAGAGTGAGCGGGGAACCAGACACTGGAACACAGCAACACAGCACTAGACACGGCCTGGAGCGAGACAAGACAGGACTGACACAAACAGAGACTAACACGAAAGCTACGCTAATCTGACTCGACTTGGTTTCTTGGAAAGTACAAACAAAGAACTTTTACTAAACTTGACTTGACTTGAAACTTGACTACATCCAAGATGATCTGACAACGAGGGGAAAACATGAGGGAAATATAAAGGGAAGAAATCGAGTGAGTGAGCAGGTGATAGCGATGACGAGAATTGGAAACAGCTGGGGCGAACAAGAGGACGGGGTAGACACGGACAGCGGAGCACGTGGCACGCTGTCAAACAACCGAGTGCTCCGACACAGAACAAAACAATACAAACCCGGGCCGATCAGACCGAAGTCCTGACAGTCTGCCACATGCTGTGTGGCCAATTACGTATTTTTTCTTTAAATGGCTTTCCAACACTCTTCCATTAAGCTCCACTCTGTGCACAGTTTAAAGTGCTCCTATGGACACACACTTTCATCTCCACTTGATCTTTCAGATCCTTCTTTGTTCTTATAAGTGTTTTAATGCCTTCCTTGTAAGTTCTGAATTTTGGCAAGTGGCTTTCTCTTGGCAGGTTTTTAGTGGTGCCATAATTTTTCTATTTTGTTATAACGGATTTAATAGTGCTTTGTGAGATTTTTTATAACCCAACCCTGATCTGTTCTTCTCTACAACTGTCTTTGACCTGGAGAACTTTTGGTCTTCACATTGGTTCTTTCTTGTTTCGGGTGTCGGTTTGTTTGTATGTTCATACCTTCTTTTTATGTTTTGTAATTAAACAAATGTGTATTTTATTTCCTGTTGTAGCTTTGTCCAACCCTCCATCCCTCCATCCGAAATGACCTACTTTCACACTATATAGTATAAATAAAAAGTATATATTGTGGTCATGCAAAATAAGGCATTAATGTGTTCTTTCAAGCATTAATAAACAGCCAATATGCAAGCTAATGAGCAACTTGTTCAAAGTGTTACCTTTATTTTTTTATAGTTTGGTAAGGGTCAACACAAACCTAAAATCTAAAATGTCTGTGTGTGCATGTTTATATACAGATTTTAAGGTAATAGATTTATTGGTCTGTGTCTATGCGGTTAGAAAATAAAAGCAATTATGACTATGGTTTCATCCGCACTCCCTCCTCCTAATAAACTTCTCTCACTTGATTCTGACAACGCTACTAACACACTCTGCTCTACTCTAACATCTTGTCTAGACAGAGTATGTCCACTATCGTCTAGGCCAGCCCGCGCCACACCCTCTGCTCCCTGGCTGTCTGATGTGCTACGGGAGCATCGCTCTAAGCTTAGGGGTGCAGAGAGGTTGTGGCGCAAGACAAATGACACTGCACACCTTACGTCTTATCAATCTCTTCTGGCTTCCTTCTCTGCTGCTGTCACTACTGCTAAAAAGACATACTTCCATCACAGAATTATCAACGCTCCTAACTCCCGCATGCTATTTAAAACCTTTTCTTCCCTCCTCTGTCCCCCTCCTCCACCTCCATCCTCATCACTCTCTGCTGATGACTTCGCTAAATTCTTCATCAACAAGACTGCAACAATCAGTGCTCAATTTGCCACACCTCATACTGACATCAATATTACACCAGCAACTCCACTAACACTCACTTCGTTTTCTCAGCTGTCTGACTCTGAGGTCTCCAAATTCGTGTCATCCAGCCATCCTACCACCTGCCCACCCGATCCTATTCCATCTCATCTTTTACAAGCCATTTCCCCCGCAGTCACACCAGCTCTTACTCATATAATTAATACATCTCTCCTCACTGGCATCTTCCCCACTTTATTTAAGCAGGCTAGGGTAACCCCCCTGCTAAAGAAACCTAACCTAGACCCAACACTTCTTGAAAGCTACAGACCGGTATCCCTGCTTCCATTCATGGCCAAAAAAAAGTCGTGTTCAGTCAACTGTCTGCCTTTCTCTCCCAGAACAACCTCTTGGATATCAACCAATCCGGCTTCAAGAAAGGTCATTCGACCGAGACTGCACTGCTCTCGGTTGTTGAAGACCTTA